>CM036758.1:56087488-56169988 GCA_020796225.1 Arion vulgaris | reverse complement strand
TTGGAATATCTTCATTGCACTCCGGACATGTCCATAGTTGCTCCGATCTCTTTGGCAAATATCTCCAACAGCGTCCAGCGACTGACCGTACTAGTTCGATTTTGATTGATGAGGCCAACTCATATACCTGTTCTGATCGAGCTCATTACCGATAAGTCACAAACTCTCACAGGTAACGTGATTCAATTATTGACACCGACCTTCACATTTGATGACATTTTATGTTAACATTTTCTGATCTCACAAGTTAAAAAATATAACTAGATATGGCTTTCCCTGGCAGGCTGCTAACAAAGGACGTGAGATTGTCTGGTGTTGGAGGTACCAACCGAGTTCTTATTTATGTCCAGACATGGTGGAAAAACTTTAACTTTGATAGCGTGTCCATCAAGAATTACACTGTCCAGCTGATGTATCCCAACTATGTTGCGTAAGTTACTTTAACCATTGTTATATTACTTACATTACTTGTATTACTTGTATTACTTCTAGTACTTATATTACTTATATTACTTGTATTACTTATATTACTTGTATTACTTGTATTACTTGTATTACTTGTATTACTTGTATACTTGTATTACTTGTATATATTACTTAGTACTTGTATTACTTGTATTACTTGATTACTTATATACTTGTATTACTTGTATTACTTATATTACTTGTATTACTTGTATTACTTATATTACTTGTAGTACTTGTATTACTTGTATTACTTGTATTACTTATATTACTTGTATTACTTATATTACTTGTATTACTTGTATTACTTGTATTACTTGTATTACTTGTATTACTTCTAGTACTCCTTCTTCTTCTTTGCGTTCGTTCTTTACGACCAATTTTAATCACTCTTTGTGATATGTTTGATCTTTGCCAAGAACGTGTATACGTTGCACATTGGTTTGGTAGGCCCTAAACGCATATATTTCTACAGGTTTAGGACACATGCATCCGATTTCAGCCAAACCTCCTTAGTCGCCTCTTACGACATGTGTGGGAGGTAACAGTGGTTCTATTCTTTACACCCCTAATTTGGGCCCCGGTAACCACTCAGGCGACTTCTAGTACTTTATATATACTTGTATTACTTGTATTACTTGTATTACTTGTATTACTTGTATTACTTATATTACTTATATTACTTGTATTACTTGTATTACTTATATTACTTATATTACTTGTATTACTTGTATTATTTTATTACTTGTATTACTTATATTACTTATATTACTTGTATTACTTGTATTACTTATATTACTTGTATTACTTGTATTACTTGTATTATATATACTTGTATTACTTGTATTACTTATATTACTTATATTACTTGTATTACTTGTATTACTTGTATTACTTATATTACTTGTATTACTTGTATTACTTATAACCTAGTCACGACAGAGATGAAGTGTCTATGCAGAATGCTGTAGGTAACAAGAAGAGACCGGTTGAGAAATGAAGACATCAGGAAAAAGTGGGTACAACATCAGTACTAAACTTCATCAAGAAACAACAAATTAAATGGTTTCAACCACAATTCAACCACAATTACCAACAGAACAGTGCACATCAAAGAGCGATGTTGCTCCGATACAATGGATACGAAGCAAAATTCCGGCCACTCAAAAGATGGACCTCAGAGATAACAAAGGCGACGAAAGAAACTGATTATGAACCGCACACAAGGGCTCGTTCTAGAAATTTCTTCTTTTCCTGACGCTGCAAGGCAAAACAAGATTGGAGAATAGAAAAGAAGATATTCTTATTAGCACCCACACCCGCCCGAGTGGTTTCTGGGGCCCAAATTTGGGGTGTAAAGAATACAACCACTGTTACCTTCCATGCATGTCGTAAAAGTCGACTAAGGATGTTTGGCTGAAATCTGATGCACATGTCCTAAACGTGTAGAAGTCTATGCGTTTAGGGGCCTACCAAACCAATGTGCAAAGTATACACGTTCTTGGCAAAGATGAAATATATCACAAAGAGTGATTAAAATTGGTCGTAAAGAACGAACGCAAAGAAAGAAGAAGAAGAAGACTTATTAGCACTGTGACCAAATGTGTTGGTTGGGGCTGCACTGTATCAACTATGTTTCTGTCTGAACTCGTACACATCCATACATACATATAGTATTATCGATATAAGAAGAAGAGCGCAGTAAAACTATGGCGCAATTGCGAAACACGTACAAAAACAGAGTACTATAGTTTTACAAAGTACAAAAACAAGATAGAGCGACGTTTCGACCAAAAGGTCTTTATCAAGCAAAGGATACAGACCAAGCGACGAAACTAAGACACTTTCTATGTCACATCACAGATACAATCACAGATACAATCAGACAACCACAGATACATTCAGACGATCACAGATACAATTAGACGATCACAGATACAATTAGACGATCACAAAAACAATCAGACGATCACAGATACAATCAGACGATCACAGATACAATCAGACGATCACAGATACAATTAGACGATCACAGATACAATCAGACGATCACAGATACAATCAGACGATCACAGATACAATCAGACGATCACAGATACAATCAGACGATCACAGATACAATCAGACGATCACAGATACAATCAGACGATCACAGATACAATCAGACGATCACAGATACAATCAGACGATCACAGATACAATCAGACGATCACAGACGTTAGAGCTGTATCGTCTAACAGTATCTGTAGCTTCAGCAACACTGCCTATGGATATCCAGATAAAAATGAATGTGTGAACCGAACGAAGCGGTCCGGACTCGAACTAATGATCTTCAGAACGCAATGCAAACGGCTTGATCATTTCACCACAGAGATCTATTCACACACACACATATATATACACACTTCCTCTTATAAAGAAAGAGATGGGAGAGAGGAAATAAGAGAGTGAGAGACTAAGAGAGAGAGAGGAAAAATAAAGAAAAAAGGAGTGGAAAATGAGAGAGGAAGAGAGAGAGGAAAAAGAGAGAGGAAGAGAGAGAGTGGGAGATATAGAGATAGAGGGAGTTAGATAGGACGAGACGGAAAGAGGGGGAGAGAAACAGAGAGAGGAAGAGAGAGAGAGAGAAGCACATTGTATACATCTACTGCTATCGTTGCTGGATCGATATCAAACAATATCAGATAACCTTCCAGGTACACATTTTCTAGTTTAGGTTACTAACACCCACCGGGACCGCATTGAAAAATAGATGCCAATCAACCTAATTGTCTCTCTAACCACCCAGACATCAAGAAACACATATTCGTACTACCTGGCTTACCTGTCCTACCTGTACTGAATGGTTTTCTTCTCACTCGACCAGAAACACAGTCACTGTCCGTTGTAGCTCTCTAATCTGCAATGAAATATGCAGAAATAAAACATTTTAATTTGGATACATTCTTTTACTATTTATATAATAATTAAAATAACAATGAAAAAAGGACTTAAAATTACTGATCGGAGGTAGTGCCGTGCGTTATATTTTCTCAGTATGATGCAAGTCTTCGAAATGCCGCCCCTTAAATGTTTTTCTTTTAAATAACCTTCAATTGTGATTTTGATTTCGCTGCTTATGCCGCCCTCTTATGGTGCCGCCCTCTTATACCGCCCTCTTATGGTTCCGCCTAATGTGGCCCCTCTCTGTATCATAGTACGACCGGCCCTGGGTGGAGGTACTGATACAGACTGGGATCAGAGAAATCACTTTCATTTTTTGTCCCTGGGCACGCAGGAGTCAGTGGTAATGAATGAGTTGGTGCCCGTCTGCCCAGCGTGTTCGTAGCGCGTTGGACTACGGGTGACTATCCCCCTGTGTGTGCGGGTTCAATTCCGCGGGATGGCAGAAAAAGCCACAGATTCCCCAGATTTACGGTGTTCGTGGCACCGAACCGAAGGGTTACGATGTCCATGGCACCGAGCCGAAGAGCTGAAAAGCTCAAGTGCTTCTGGATCGCGAGGGGAAAAAATGAGTTTGTAGATTGGTTGGAATGCCTACAATATCAGAGGAAGCTGCAATGGAACAATGACATTCGTAACGTATTGAGAGAGTCTTTCCGCACAGAGGTGTTTCGGGATTGTGAAATCCCACTCGCTGACCAGATTTAGAGAGATGAGTGTTAATCTTGGTACAGCCTGAAAAGAACGACATACCAGTATACAAAAAGATTGATTAATCAACATCGAACTGGCGTGTTGGACCGCTGGACGCTGCTAGATTTGTTGAGGTGAAGATCGGAGCACCTATGGACATGTCTGGAGTGTTATGATGATATTTCTCATATAACTGATATTGGTTACTAAACTGACGTCATTGCACTTCGGGCAGATCTATAGGTGCTCATTCTCCCCCAACATATATCAAAGAGTACGCATACTAATGGTTCCTGCTGCTCGCTGGCTAAACACACTCCTCACTCTGCCTCTCAGGCATCGAGTTCTACTTGTACAACGGGTAAGTCAAAACTGCTTAAATCGCTGGATCGATTAAACATCCATTTCAGTGTCCTCGTCCAATAATCAGTCGCGAAGAGACCGAAGAACATCCCCTTATCCATCTTCAACTCCCCAACAATCGATGCTGTTAACGCAAGCTCTCTCATTGCCGCAAACACTGCCATGCCCAGGTAATCCACGTAAGCTGATAATTGGTATAACTGATCAACTAAAATGACCTTACGTCGAGATTTGGTGGATATGCCTGTCCTACATAAACTATGCAAACTAAAGTTTACTAAGAGTATTTCTCTTCAAACATTGATTGTTTTTTTTTTCTTCTTGTTTTCATTGACAGGCAAGATGAGAACCATGTAGCAATTCTTACCGACAACAACACGTTAGTCTTCCAGACGTGGATCAACAATTCCAACATACATCCAGATATTACTCCATTTAATGCTTACTCAGAGTCAGGCAATGTACAGGTGAGATACACCTGGGTGGATGTATGATATACCAACTGTTTTAATTATATCTCGCTTTCATCGCATATCTTTCTCTCTCTCTCTCTGACTCTTTTACATCTATCTCTATCTTTGAATCTTTCACCATCTGGCTCTCTCTCTGTATAGGTCTCTCTCTGTGTGTATAGGTCTCTCTCTATGTGTATGGGTCCCTCACTATATGTACGGGTCGCTCTCTCTCTGTATAAGTCTCTCTCTCTCTGTATAGGTCTCTCTCTCTTTATAAGTCTCTCTCTCTATGTGTATGGGTCTCTTACTATATATACGGGTCTCTCACTAATTATACGGGTTTCTCACTATATGTATGGGTCTCTCTCTATGTGTATAAGTTTTCTCTCTCTCTCGCTCTGACTATTAGACTTCCCCAAGAGATATCGAAAGGTATGTATACTGATGGTTTTCTATGTGCATATTTTCTTGATTTATCCTCAGTGTAAAACCAGACAACAGTGCACGAACTCTGTAGCACCCCGCTAGAGTTTATTGGAAATACAAGATTAATAACTGCGCCAGTATATTTCGTGCACTCTACTGTCGTCTGCACATTGAAGATCAGCTACAATCGAACTTCCTTTCTACTCCAAATGTGGTATATTCTGCAAAATTCTCGAACTGCTCAATTCAAGCTAAGGGCGTCCCTACGTTAAGGCAAGGTTGGTCAACTGCCGCCCCTGGAAAATAGATTTTTGATAAAGACAGTTCTATGCGAATCTCTCTCGCGATCCCCGCCTAGACTGATGAATCAACTTTTATCATGACTTTTTCCTTGGTTTTAAGTGACTCCGTTCCTCCGTACAGCTTCTCGCGAAGCTCTGTATTTTGGGGCCAGGTTTCTTTTCTTATACCTGCTATCAGTTGGCAATCTTGCAGGACGTGCTCTACCGTCATGTCCGCCTTTTCGCAGGGGCACAGGCTAGTTGTGCCAATTTCAAATGTGTTAAACATGTTGGCGCGGAGCTTGTTGTGGCCGGTATGGAGGCGAAGTATGGCAACTTGTTCACTACGAGACAGACCATAGTACCCGTCGCTGTTGTTGTACTGAGGATGGTCTTTTGACCATTTGTCTTAATAGTGCCAGTCGATGGTTGTTCTGGCTTCCTCATAACTGATCTCGAGATCAGTCTGAGGTAGTCACCGCCTTCTTTAGCTAGCTTGTCGGCGTGTTTATTTCCGCGTATGTTGCAGTGTTTATGCGAATCTGATCTCCATTTTAACGTAGTAAATAAACTACCAACTAGATTTTATTTATTTCATTGTGCCCCTCCCTGGAAATACGTCTCTGAACGTCCATGATCCAAGAATGTCACGCAACTACTAGATTCATCCGGTCATGTATATATTATATAAGAGATTATGATGTAGTATTCCCACGTTGTGTTAGAACTGATTACAGTAAGACATCTAAGAAATGATGAACATTAATTTCCAAAACTTAGGGCGAGATAACAAAAATGACTGCATTTTCACATCAACTTGTTTCATAGGAAGCTCTTACGTACATCACAAAATGGGAGACCATCACGCAATATTGAATACATATATCTAATTTCATGCACAGGGAAGAAAACAAATGAGGAGGTTTTTAATCAGGCCTGCACACAAAGAAACATAAAAAAATAAGAATCAGACAATCAAGGTTCTTCGGGTATATAATGCGAAGAGGAGATCTAGAACATTTGGTGGCAACAGGTAAAATTCAGGGAAGGAGAGATCGTGGAAGACAGAGAAGATGTTGGATGGCCTGACATCATGGTTCGACACAAGATCGACGTCAGAACTGATTACATGCACCAAGCAAAGAGAGTTGTTGAGAGACATGATCGCCTACACCGGCAGGCATGGCACTTGATTGATTTATATCTAATTTGGGGAAAGGTTGGGGGGTTTACATTAGAGTAATATTGTCATGGGTTTTTTTGGTCATATGATCACGTAGATGATAAATGTAACAAGAAGAGATCAAATCATAAACGTTGAAATCACAAGAAGAGTGAGATCCTCGCCGCTGCTACAATATATTAAGAAACAATAGGTCAAGTGGTTCGGACTCGCATCGAGGCTACCACGAGATAATATCTCTCCCACAAAGAGCACTAGAACTCAGTTAAGTACACTAAAGCACCGTTTCCAAAACTGGGGTCCCGGGGTCCGGTCCCGGGGTCCGAAGCTCATGGGTCCTCAAGCGCTTGAAGACATATTATGACATTTGACATTTCAAACAGAAAAATACATTTTTAAAATATGTATAAAAACAGTGGTAAACAAGTTCCGTTGCGAAATCAAAGGTTCCGGACCAGACCGGAGTCTAAATGTCTGACAAGACAAAATGAAAGATCATTTGAAATTTTCCAGTCTGAGAACATCGTTTACTTTTGTAACATAAAGATAATTCATTCCTGTCCATTTTCTTATTTAGAAACATTTGGGTATCCGCGGCAGCGAAATGTATTTAAAAGTGGCTCCATGGTAATGCAAAGTTTGGAAACCGCTGCACTAGAGTGAGCGTGTCTCTATCATACTAACACTCTTCTTTCTCTCTCTCTCTCTCTCTCTCTCTATATATATATATATATATATATATACACACGCAGAGAGAGGATGATGTTTGTCTTCACCAGGTAAATATGTCTACCTGTATACAACTAATATAGATACCATGTCATCTTCCCTAGGGTGACCTGGTCTACTGTAACTTTGGCCGCAAATCAGACTACGCGTTACTGGTCAAGACCGGCGTTAAAACAAGTGGTCTCATTCATCTCATACGTTATGGAAAGGTCCATCCGGCCAACAAGGTGAGTGACCAGCATCAAGCACTGACCACAACCTACCGTTATTAATTTCATGAAAGCATGGAAATGTCTAGTAGCTTTTGCAAACCATAGAGTATTACTTATTAGTGGAGTATCATCGGCATTGCACTCCAGTTCATGTAAAACTCCAATTTACTCTAAGCAAGTCATTGCACTCCAGTTAACGTAAAACCCCACATTGCACTCCAGTTAACGTAAAACCCCAGTTTTTCTTTCTAAGCAAGTCATTGCACTCCAGTAAAAGTGAAAATTTACTCTAAGCAAGTCATTGCACTCTAGTAAAAGTGAAAATTTACTCTAAGCAAGTCATTGCACTCTAGTAAAAGTGAAATTTACTCTAAGCAAGTCATTGCACTCCAGTAAAAATGAAACCCCGGTCTACTCTAAGCAAGTCATTGCACTCCAGTAATAGTGAAACTCTTCAGTACCTTACTCCTCAATCCATCACTCTTAAATACTTTCCTCCTTTACCTCTCACTCCTCAATACCTCACTCCTGTGTACCTCACTTCTCGCCACCTCACTTCTTAACCCTTCATATGTCTAATGTCCTTCACTTTTCCCTTCACTCTGTCCTCCACTCTGTTCTCCATCTTTCCTTCACTCTGTCCTCCCTCTGTCTCCATCTGCCCTTCACTCTGTCCTCCACTCTGTCCTCCACTGTCCTCACTGTCCTTCACTCTGTCCTTCACTCTGTCCTCCACTCTGTCCTCCACTCTGTCCTCCACTCTGTCCTACACTCTGTCCTTCACTCTGTCCTCCACTCTATCCTCCACTCTGCAATCCCTCATCCTCCACTCTGTCCTTCACTCTGTCCTCTACTATGCAATCCACTCTGTCCTTCACTCTGTCCTCCACTCTATCCTCCACTCTGCAATCCACTCTATCCTCCACTCTGTCCTTCACTCTGTCCTCTACTATGCAATCCACTCTGTCCTCCACTCTGTCCTCCACTCTGTCCTTCACTCTGTCCTTCCTCTGTCCTCCTCTGTCCACCACTCTGCCCTTCACTCTGAAACAAACATAATCTATTGTTACTCTCAGATCAAGTTGGCAGAGGAGAATGGTGCACTAGGGGTGATACTCTACCCAGACCCAGCAGAATATTGTAACGGACAAACTAATGTGTCAGGTTCCTGGTGGCTACAAGGTGACCAGGTGCCCAGCCATCATGTCCGATTCTGGCTAACTGGCGATCCTAGCACGCCCGACTATCCAGCTTTAGGTCAGACTTATAACATATATATATATATATATTTCTCTCTATCTCGCGCTAAATAAAAAGTCGTGCACACACACTTTCTATTCTATCAATTGCTTTCATTATTTTGTCATTAATTTTTCATTATTATTTATATCTTTATTCTCTAATTATTATGTACGCCCTCTTTATTCTCTCATTATTATTATCCTCTTTATTCTTTCATTATTTTGTATGCCCTCTTCATTCTCTCATATTTGTATGCCCTCTTTATTCTTTCATTATTATGTATGCCCTCTTTATTCTCTCATTATTATGTATGCCTTCTTTATTTCTTCATTATTATGTATGCCTTCTTTATTCTTTCATTATTATGTATGCCCTCTTTATTCTCTCATTATTATGTATGCCCTCTTTATTCTCTCATTATTATGTATGCCTTCTTTATTCTCTCATTATTATGTATGCCCTCTTTATTCTTTCATTATTATGTATGCCCTCTTTATTCTTTCATTATTATGTAGCCTCTTTATTCTTTCATTTTATGTATGCCTTCTTATTCTCTCATTATTATGTATGCCCTCTTTATTCTCTCATTATAACGTCTCTGTGGCTGAGTGGTTAAGCCCTTTGCCTTGTGAGTCGAAGGTCGTGGGTTCGAATCCGGACCGCGCCGTTCTGTTCACGAGTGCAGTTTTTCCAGAGACCCTAGGATTGTTGCTGGAGCTGCGGAGTTTGTGCTTTGTGCAATGCTTGCCATTTCTGCGGAGAGGGACCTAGCCATATGGGGTAAAACCCGGTGCAATGAAGTCAATCTTTCGGCTTGAAAACCCTTTAAACAGTTAAGATTGCTGATGCTATTCAATAACATTCTTCACCAAGTTATGATGGCTAATTGATTGCTATTGTTATGTCTGAATTCATTGAAACATCTCTCTCTCTCTCTCTCTTGTTATTCTCGCCTGCTACAACCATATAGTTTGAGAAATCGATATTTCTAATGAATGTTGGTCTTCTTCATCTTCTCTTTATCAATTTTCATTTCTCTGACACTCCTAAATTTTCACACTTTAACCCCTCATTTCTCTGACACTCCTAAATTTTCACACTTTAACCCTTCATTTCTCTGACACTTCTGCTCACTTCCTTTGTCTCTTGCGTTCCCGACTTCCTTTGTCTGATGCTCATTCCTCAACCCTCACTTCTCAACCTCTCATTTCTCTAATACTCATCCCTCAACCCTCACTTCTCAACCTCTCATTTCTCTAATACTCATCCCTCAACCTCACTTCTCAACCTCTCATTTCTCTAATACTCATCCCTCAACCCTCCTTCTAACCCTCTTTCTCAATACTCATCCTCCTTCAAACCTCTCATTTCTCTAATACTCATCCCTCAATCCTCACTTCTAAACCTCTCATTTCTCTAATACTCATCCCTCAATCCTCACTTCTCAACCTCTCATTTCTCTAATACTCATCCCTCAATCCTCACTTCTCAACCTCTCACTTCTCTAATACTCATCCCTCAACACCTCACACAACTGTCCCTCAACCCCTCACACAACTGTCCTTGAATACTTCTGTCACTTCCAGATGGAGTCCCTCGTGCAGGAAGCACCCGCGGGAGCATGCCAAGTATATCTGTTTACCCTGTGTCTTACAACGATGCCGAGATGATGTTGCGGTGAGCTGATGGAATAAGGAGATTTCGATTTGGTTTTCTTTGTTAGCTATTGCGTTGATAATATGTTTAAACATGTTGAGCCTGTTAATCTATATTTAATATATATATATATATATGCGTGTCTTTAAGATAACATTTGTTTGGCATGAGAATTATAAATAATATTGAAGAAATGATGGAATGATGGAAGGATAAATAATAATGATGGAATGATGAATAATAATGATGGAATGATGGAAGGATAAATAATAATGATGGAATGATGGAAGGATAGAGGGATAAATAATAATGAAGGAATGATGGAAGAATAGAGGGATAAATAATAATGAAGGAATGATGGAAGAATAGAGGGATAAATAATAATGAAGGAATGATGGAAGATATGACGGAATGATGAAGAATAGAGAGATAAATAATAATGAAGGAATGGTGGAAGATAGAAAGATAATACTAATGAAGTAATGATGGAAGATAGAAGTATAAATAATAATGATGGAATGAGGGAAGATAAAAGGATAACTAATAATGAAGTAATGATGGAGAATAGAGGGATAAATAATAATGAAGTAATGATGGAAGAAGGTAATATAAAAGGATAAAAAGTAATGAAGGAATGATAGAAGAATTGTAGTTTCAGTAGGTTTAATGAGAATGATAAATTATGAAATAATGAGAAGTTGGAGAATATATAATTCTTATCCATTAATTACATTATCTCTTGAACTTGAAGAACGTAATACTTTCTATATTGTGTACGGAATCTGGCAGCAACTATTTTCTCACATAAAGTGTTTTGTGTTTGCGTTAAGTTATTTTATGCTATGCTATCGACGTCATGACACATTGGGTATTCCCATTCGTGCTCTGTCCTCCGCTGCAGCAGCCATCCCAAAGTCAATTTCCTCACTGTACCCATGAGAAGCTGATTAGTATTTCCATTCTCTCTCACTCTCTCTCTGTCTCTGCCTTTTTAAACCCGGATTGGAGCATAGGCCCTCAACCAACTCATGCCAAGTCTTCCTATCTCTAGCTATCTCCTGCAGCTCCTTCCAGCTCTTCTTTATATTGTTGATCTCTGCCTCCAAATCTCGTCTCCATATATTCCTCGGCCTCCCTTTCTTTTGCTGTCCCTGCGGGTTCCAGGAAAGGACCCTTCTTGTTATATTGCCCTAAGGTTTTCGCAAAGTGTGTCCTATCCAGCGTCAGCATATTTTTTTATCCTCTTGATAGTTTTTTTTAGTTTTAGTTTAGTCGTCGGATCACCATCACTGCACGTCGAACAAATTAGTCCATAAGTGCTCCGATCTCTCCCTCAGTATGTCCATCTGCGTGTGGCGACTAACCGGCTCTTTGTTGGTTTACAATTCGTCTTTGTCTGCCAGCATAGCGTTCTTGTCGAGCTACACCACACTTAACTTTGAGTTCTTGCAGTCTGGTTAGTGTTGTAGATTCACCGCTATTACGTGAATCATGTACACGTCCTCTCTCCCTTAAGGAATTTATAATATCAGCCTGGTCCATTGCTCGCCTGCTTTGTACAGCAGCCATACCTGCAAGCCTATCCGCACGTTCATTCCCACTTACACCTGCATGCCCTGGCACAAACACCTCTTAGTAGTATTTGCATTGTTATATAATATATGTTGTTCCATATAAACCTACTACCTCGTAGATAATTTTATGAAGGATATAACAATCTGAATGTTAAGTAAATTTATGTGAAACATTGCTTATGATGAAAGAAGAGAAAGGAAATAGAAAATTGAAAAGAAATAACAGGTTAAACCACAGCCCCCGGTAACAGAAGGCTGAATAGTTTAGCCAACAAATAGGACACTCCTGTTTGATGGGATCTGAATTTTATATATGTTTGATAAAATATTGTAAGTTGTATTGCAATTTTACTCAATTCTATGAGCTTGTGGTTATTTGTTGATGAAAAGTGTTAATAATACTGATATTTCTTAGTGTTTAATTTAATTTATAATATAAGTGAGCGTCTGTAGCTCAAGCGGTAGCGAGCTCGATCACGAACCCAAGCGTACCTGGTTCAAACCCACGGTGGGCAAGTTTGGAAGCAAATTCGTTTCCGTGGGATTTTTACAAAAGGTAAAAATAGACCTCACCGTTCAGAAAGCAATGGCAAACTACTGAACGTATAAGTGGTGCCTAGAAAATCAACGACTAGTTTACTGTGGTTGATGGCTACGTCCTTCCACGATTTTCATTCATTTCAATATAAGTGTCTTGTGTTTGCTTAGTTTAAGGCACTTTGTAAACTAATATTCATTTTCGTATGGCTGTTCCTGATGCCGTCGCTCCATCTTGTGCACTAAGAAAGTATATATGGGAGATCTGGTGTATGAGAGAGAGAAATTTGCAGGGACTGTTAGGGTGGCACAGTTCTAAACATGACAAGCTATTTGATGATAATATCATTACATACAAATGTGTAGAGAATTGTACACAATAAAAGAAAGTGATCTGCGTGTGTGAACTTATATTCAGCCAATGGTGGTATATTCAAGAAACTTTAGTGACCGAATCGTCTGAGTGGTTACCGGGGCTCAAGTTTGGGGTGTCAAGAATAGAACCACTGTTACCTGCCACGCATGTCGTAAGAGGCGCCTAAGGAGGTTTGGCTGAAATCGGATGCATGTATCCTAATGTGTAGAAGTCTATGCGTTTAGGGGCCTACCAAACCAATGTGCAACGTATACACGTTCTTGGCAAAGATCAAATATATCACAAAGAGTGATTAAAATTGGTCGTAAAGAACGAACGCAAAGAAGAAGAAGAAGAAGAGTGACCGAATAATCAGGCGATGGTACAGAAAGAGTTAATTTTTATACCTTAGTGATCTCTACTTTGAGTTCAAGTAAATATTTCAATGCTTAGGATAATTCCTACTAGATTTCTTTAATTTGTTTACGTGTGTATATCATGCAGGCACCTTGGGGGCACATCACCATCGGAAGAGTGGCAAGGAAGCCTAAATGTGTCTTACAATACTGGTCCAGGATTTATAGGTCCATGGGAAAACTAGTAAGTGTAGTAGTGGTTGTGTGGTTGCTGTGATGTGGTTGTTTAATTGTTGTTTTGTGGTTGTATGTTTGCAGTATAATAAACTGTAGTATGTTGGTATGTGTTTATTATGTACTGTCAGGATGATGCGGTATATTTTCTTAGTATGATGCAAGTCTTCGAAATGCCGCCCTTAAATATTTTTTTTTTTTAAATAACCTTCAATTTTGATTTTGCTGTTATGCCGCCCCTCTTACGGTACCGCCTAATGTGGCTGCCTCTTTGTATCAAAGTACGGCACAGCCCTGTGTACTCTAGTACCCTGAGTGTGGAGACATTGATTCTGAAAAGCAAGACGTTTTGGGTCGCCAATAGCACGTTCAGGGGCGACTCGTCATTAAGGGCCAGTGGGGCCCGGCCTCACCAATAATCGAAAGGGGAATAACTTCCGGAATAGACAATAATAGTAAATACTCCAAAAACCATGTTTTTTTCCTAAAATGTGTGCCTGGCCCCACCAAAAAAAATGACCATGAGCCGCCACTGAGCACGCTCAATAATAGATGAGCTCAGAACGGTGTGTTCTAGATTCGAACCCATGACCGTCATAACGCAAGTCAAGTTGCTTAACCACTTAGCCATAGAGACCCGCCATTCATTTCCATATTTTGTGTCAGGCCTGGAGCGAGTCAGACAGTTGAAATATCTCGTGGCTGTCATAAAGAAAAGAAGGTATCAAAAAATGAATTGAATGTCACAGAACAGCAGCTGAAAAACGGTTCTATCTCTTTATTTTTATCAAATTATCTGTAAAAGCGAATTTAGTCTGTATGGAAACACATTTTAGTCAGATATATAACAATTGTAGCTTTCTGCAGTTAAGTTGAACTTGTTTGTTAGGTAGGGATCAAAGCCCTTTAAGCCGAGGCACGCGTCTTTCAACCAAATGCGAACCTAAGGTTATATTTTATTTATTATTTTTCCGATCCAGAAGCACTTGAGCTTTCAGCTCTTCGATTCGGTGCCATGGACATCGTAACCCTTCGGTTCGGTGCCACGAACACTGTAAACCTGGAGAACCTGTGGCTTTTCTGTCAGCCCGCAGAATTGAACCGCACTCACAGGGGCTTGTCACCCGCCGTCCAACGCGCTACGAACACGCTGGGCAGGCGGGCTATAGGTTTTATCAGAGCGTGTAGGTCAACAAACATGAAAAATAAGAATTAACTCCAATCGGGGAATACAAATTATTTATTAAAAAATGAGCTGAATGTCAGCAACAGTTACATGAACCAATGTACGAAAAATGAACATCGTGGCATATCCTTTACAGAACGTAGCCATCAACCACAGTAAACGAGTCGTTGATTTTCTTGACACCACTTATACGTTCAGTAGTTTGCCATTGCTTTCTGAATGGTAAGGTCTACTTTTACCTTTTGTAAAAATCCATCGGAAACGAATTTGCTTCCAAACTTACCCACCATGGGGTTTTGAACCAGGTACGCTTGGGTTTGTGATCTCGCTCACTACCGCTTGAGCTACAGGCGTTCATACCAATGTATGGAAACACAAAATAAGCTGGCATGACAAAATTTCAGATACCGAAGTCGTCATAAAAGCAAAGATCCCAAGCGTTAACAACCCTATTGCAGAAGGCCCAAGTGAGATGGCGGTCACGTTGCTCGAATGCCTGATAAACGCATCCCAAAACAGTTGATGTATGGCGAACTTGAAGGGGCAGACGTTCAGCTGGTGGACAGAAAAAAATGCTTTAAAGACACTCTTAAAGTGTCTCTGAAATGCTTCGATATAGACACTACGTGCTAGAATCCCTTGCTCAAGATCGTCAAAAGTGGCACTGTAACAACACAAGAGGAACCCGCATAGCTGAGAATCATCGTGCCGTTGAGGCACAGAGAAAACGAGCTGCGAGAAAAGACAGAACACACCCCACATGTCTAACCTTGATCATGTATAACCCACCTGTGGTAGGGGATTGTGTTCTAGGATTGAACTCTACAGTCACCTCCACACCACCAGAGAGTTGCAGAGCACACATCTGAGACTGTTGTCATCATCACTTTCGATGGACGGCTATTATGGAAACACATTTTGGTCAGATATATAAAAATTGTATTTTCTGCAGTAAAGTTGAGAAAATGGGCAATCAAAAATGATTACAATGTACCAATGTATAGGAAACACATTTTGGTCAGATATATTAAAAATTGTATTTTATTCAGTAAAGTTAGTAATGTCAGTAACACTAGTTCATGTACCAATGTATGGAAACACATTTTGGTCAGATATATAAAAATTTTATTTTCTGCAGTAAAGTTGAGCTGAATGTCAGCAACAGTTTCATGTACAGAGAGATACATAATGTCATAGCTGTCTTAAGAGGCAAATATGAAAAAGGTAAGTTAGTCTTGTGTGGTATCTTTTTTTGTGTGGTATTTGTGTGTTTGTTTGTGTGCTGTGTTTGCATGGTATGTTTGTTTTGTATAGTGTGTTTGTGTTTTCTATATGAGTCTATGTTGTGTGTTTGTGTTTTCTATATGAGTCATGTGTTGTTTGTGTTTTATATGAGTCATGTTGTGTTTGTGTGCCATGTTTCTTTTGTATAGTGTGTTTCTGTTGTGTATTTGTGTCTATACGATGTGTGTGTGTGTAGTGTCTGTGTTATATTTGTGTTTGTAAGATGTGTCTTCTTCTTCTTCTATGCTTACTCTAGAATAAGCACTTATAAACCAGATTTTATATTTCTAGCCAAAGTGTGCAAGTATTGTGTACTCTGATTTACAACAGTGGAAGCTGTGAGTGTATTTGAATGTTGGAAGCTGGGGCTATATTTGGATGTTGGAAGTTGGAGGTGTATTTGAATGTTGGAAGTTGGAGGTGTATTTGAATGTTGGAAGTTGGGGTGTATTTGGATGTTGGAAGTTGGAGGTGTATTTGAATGTTGGAAGTTGGGGGTGTATTTGAATGTTGGAAGTTGGGGGTGTATTTGAATGTTGGAAGTTGGGGTGTATTTGGATGTTGGAAGTTGGGGGTGTATTTGGATGATGGAAACTGGCGGTGTATTTGGAAGTTGGGGCTGTATTTGAATGTTGGAAGTTGGGGCTGTATTTGGATGTTGAAAGTTGGGGGTGTATTTGAATGTTGGAAGCTGGGCTGTATTTGGATGTTGGAAGTTGGGGGTGTATTTGGATGATGGAAACTGGCTGTGTATTTGGAAGTTGGGGCTGTATTTGAATGTTGGAAGTTGGGGCTGTATTTGGATGTTGAAAGTTGGGGCTGTATTTGAATGTTGGAAGTTGGGGTGTATTTGGATGTTGAAAGTTGGGGGTGTATTTGAATGTTGGAAGTTGGGGGTGTATTTGAATGTTGGAAGTTGGGGCTGTATTTGAATGTTGGAAGTTGGGGGTGTATTTGGATGTTGGTAGCTGGGGCTGTATTTGGATGATGGAAACTGGCGGTGTATTTGGAAGTTGGGGCTGTATTTGAATGTTGGAAGTTGGGGCTGTATTTGGATGTTGAAAGTTGGGGGTGTATTTGAATGTTGGAAGCTGGGCTGTATTTGGATGTTGGAAGTTGGGGGTGTATTTGGATGATGGAAACTGGCTGTGTATTTGGAAGTTGGGGCTGTATTTGAATGTTGGAAGTTGGGGCTGTATTTGGATGTTGAAAGTTGGGGCTGTATTTGAATGTTGGAAGTTGGGGTGTATTTGGATGTTGAAAGTTGGGGGTGTATTTGAATGTTGGAAGTTGGGGTGTATTTGGATGTTGGAAGTTGGGGCTGTATTTGAATGTTGGAAGTTGGCGGTGTATTTGGATGTTGGTAGCTGGGGCTGTATTTGGATATTGGTAGCTGGGGCTGTGTTTGGATGTTGGAAGCTGGGCTGTATTTGGATGTTGGTAGCTGGGGATGTATTTGAATATTGGTAGCTGGGGGTATATTTGGATGTTTGCAGTTTGTGGTTAAGTGTTTGTCACGTGTGGTGATGGGGTCTCTATGGTGTAGAAGTTAGGGGCTCACCTCTTGTTCCAAAGGTACCAGGTTCGCTCCCTCGTTTAACCATCTGGATATTTGTCCAGAAATCCCTGATCTCATTGTAGGTGAGATCGAGTTCCTAGTCCTATCGGAGACGGACGATAAAATGTAGATACATGTTCAAGTTGAGCATGTAAAAGAACCATTGACAGTTCAGAATTGAGAAAGGTCAAAATTTATTCGAAAAATTTAAAAATGTGTAATTCCTACAAAATATTTTCACCATCTTCTAAATTACATTGGGGACCCTCGCCGGTGCTAAGGAGTTCCGGCACTACCGCTGGGATCTTCGTGTGTACAAAAGAGATCAGAGCACACATGGTTACTCACTGAAGTGCAGGGAGGATGGTCCAATCAATCAATTAATCAGATATGCTGAACATTTCTTATGGACTTAGTATGTGGCTATATGTGTGTGTGAGAGAGATTTACTTATGTGGCTATGTGTGTGTGAGGAGATTGACTTATGTGGCTATGTGTGTGTAGAGAGAGATTGACTTAGTTCGTGGCTAAGTGTGTGTGTGAGAGAGAGAGATTGACTTACATGGCTAAGTGTGTGTGTGAGAAAGAGAGATTGACTTACGTGGCTATGTGTGTGTGTGTGAGAGAGATTGACTTACGTGGCTAAGTGTGTGTGTGGAGAGAGAGAATTGACTTACGTGGCTATGTGTCTATGAGAGAGAGAGAGAGAGAGATAAATTAAATAATATATTTCCTCATATAGATCACTATGTTATTGTTGGTGCCCACATCGATGCCTGGGGCTATGTGCAGTGGATCTGGCACCAGCTTTGCTGTCATAATGGACTTGGCCAGAACGTTTTCAGCTCAAGTTTCCAAAGGTTATTTTATGTTTCACTTTTTTCTTACATTCATATCTTATGTGTATCTCTCTTACATTCATAATCTTATGAGTTCATATTTTTTACATTCATATCTATGTTATCATCTCTTACATTCATATCATGTATATATCTTTTGTTCATTCATTCTTTATGTATATCTTTTTTCATTCAAATCTGTTGTATATCACCTTCTCTTCTTATATTCATATCTTTATTATATCACCTTTTACTTCGATATCTTTGCATGTTATTTTTTTTCTTCATTCTTATTTGTGTATCATCTTCTTCTTAGTTCTCTTTGTTATTATCTTCTTATACATTCTTCTTTGTTTCATCTTCTCTTACATTCATACATTTATACATCTTCTTACATTCATATCTTATGTATATCACCTTCTACATTCATATCTTATGTATATCATTTTCTTCTTGCATTCATATCTTATGTATATTTGCTCATTTAATTTTGAAACTCATGTCATGCTTTAAAAAAACTCTTTATCTTGTATGGGTTTGAGCCACTAATTGTGTTATTTGTGTACATTCTAGCAAAGTTGTATTGTGTTGTGACTTTCTACAAGTGTGTTGTTTGGTAATGTTACAATTGATGTATGTTTGTGTACATTTCTACAAGTTGTGTATGTTCTGTGACTGGGCTTAAAGTTGTTTTGGGTGTTTGTGTACATTTCTACAAGTTTGTAGTTCTGGTACATTTCACAAAGTTGGTATGTTTTGTATCATTTCTACAAGTTGTGTATGTTCTGTGTACATTACAAAGTTGTGTATGTTTGCATGTGAACATTTTACAAGTTGTGTGATGTTTCAATGTACATTTACAAGTTGTGTATGTTATGTGTATTTGACAAGATTGGGGATGTTTCAGGGAAATTTCTACAAAGTTGTGTTGGTTCTTGACTTTTAGTTGGTGTTGTTCGATGTCATTTCACAAGAGTTGTGTGGTGTTTTGTGTACATTTCACAAGTTGTGTATGTTTCATGTGCATTTCTGACAAAGTTTTGATGTTTTGTGTACATTTCTACAAGTTGTATGTTTCAAGTACATTTCTACAAGTGTGTATTTTGGTAAAATTTCTACATAGTTGGTATGTATCATGTACTATTTCTCATGTAGTTGTGTACATATTCAAGTTTATGTTTTGTGTACATTTCTAAAGTTGTTATGTTCTGTGTACATTTCAAGAAGTGTTAATGTTCTTGTACATTTCACAAAGTTGTGTAGAATTTTGTACCATCTTCTAATATTGGATTGGTGTACATTTCTACAAGTTTGTATGTTCTGTGCTACATTTACAAAATTGTGTATGGTTGTCATTTCAATGCAAAGTTGTAGTATGTTTATAGTACATTTCTACATAGATTTGTATTTCTTTGTTCATTTGCCAGTTGTGTGTTGTGTGTACATTTCTACAAGTTGGTATGTTTGTGTAGCATTTCTACAAGTTGTGTATGTTGTTGGACATTTCTACAAGTTGTGTATGTTTGTGTACATTATCTAAAGTTGTATGTTTTGTGTACATTTCTACAGTTGTGTATGTTTGTGTACATTTCACAAAGTGTGATGTTTCATGTACATTTCACAAGTTGTGTATGTTATGGTACATTTCAACTTAAGTTGTGTTTCCAGTGTACATTTTCAAGTTTGTTATTTTTGTACATTTCTCTAAATTGTATATGTTTTGTTCATTCTCAAGTTGTTATTTCTTGTACATTTCTACAAGTTGTGTATTTTTGTGTACATTTCTACAAGTTTGTATGTTTGTGTACATTTCTTACAAGTTGTTATCTTTCATTACATTTCTTCAAGTTTTATTTTTTGTCATTTTTTACATTTTTATGTATTTTGTATATTCTACATTGTGATTCATTTTTTGTACATTTCTACAAAGTTTGTATGTATTTGTGTACATTTCTACAAGTTGTGTATGTTTTTGTACATTTTGCTAAGTTTGTTTTGATTTTTGTACATTTCTACAGTTTATATTTTGTTACATTTCTAAAAGTTGTGTATGTTTTGTGTACATTTCTAAGTTTTTATCTTTGTTACATTTCTAAATTGTGTATGTTTGTGTACATTTCTTACAGTTGTTTTATGTTTTGTACATTTCTACAGTTGTGTATGTTTGTGTACATTTCTACAGTTATTGTATGTTTTTGTTACATTTTCTAAGTTATGTATGTTTCATTACATTTCTACAAGTTTCTGTATTCTGTTCATTTTATACAGTTTGTTATTTCTGTGTACATTTCTACAAGTTTGTATGTTTTATGTCATTTCTCAAGTTTGTATGTTTGTTACATCTTTTACAATTTGTATGTTCTTTTACATTTCATCATAGTTATGTTATGTTTCTGTACATTTCATATTGTGTATGTTTCTTACATTCTACAAGTTGTATATTTCTGTGTACATTCTACAAGTTGTTATGTTTATCTATTTCTCAATTATGTATTATTTTGTGTACATTTCTTACAAGTTGTGTATGTTTATGTACATTTCTTACATTTATTTTTGTTACATTTTTTACAAAGTATTTATGTTATGTACATTTCTACAATTTTATGTATTTTTGTGTACATTCATACAAGTTGTATATTTTTGTGTACATTTCTCAAGTTGTGATGTTCTTTTACATTTCACAATTGTGTATGTTTGTGTACATTCTACAATTGTGTATGTTTGTGTACATTTCAATTGTTGTTTTGTACATTTCTCATATTGTATGTTTCTTTTACATCATTTCTATATAGTTGTGTATTTTGTGTACATTTCTACAAGTTTATGTTTGTGTACATTTCTACAAGTTCGTATGTTTTTGCTCTTTCTACAAGTTTGTATGTTTTTTACATTTCTACAAGTTGTGTATTTTTGTGTACATTTCTACATTTGTATGTTTTGTTACATTTCTACAAGTTTGTATGTTTGTGTACATTTCTACAAGTTTGTATTTTTGTGTACATTTCTACAAGTTGTTAGTTTTTGTACATTTCTACAAGTTGTGTTATGTTTTTTGTGATACATTTCTACAAGTTTGTATGTTTTGTGTACATTTCTACAAAGTTGTGTAAAAGTTTTCATTTTACAAAGTTGATATGTTTGTGTAATTTCACAAGTTGTGTATGTTTTGTGTCATTTTACAATAGTTGTTAAGTTTTGTGTACATTTCTCAAAGTTTGTATGTTTTGTGTACATTTCTACAAGTTTGTATGTTTTGTACATTTCTAAAGGTTATGTTTCCTCAATTATTCTTGCTTGTATGTTTATCATCCCAGGTTGGCAGGTAGAAGAACAATTATTTTTGCTTTATTGCTACATATTCTATAGACCATGTTGGATCGTATGATGGAGTAAGATAATAAACAAACAAACTATTATGTCCTACAATATATTCCTTTGATACAGAGTCATTAGCCTTGATCCTTTGTACTGGAGAAAGAAATACCAAATAAGATTTGAGCCTAGATGTCATTGTGCCATTTTTATGCCATTGATGTCATTTGATGCCACTTGATGTCATTTGATCCACTTGATTAGCCATGGTGGCAGTACACAGTGGTAAGGATCCTGCTGAAACTATACTTAAAGGAGGAGTGGGTCATGTTAGATGAACACTAAAACATGTTACCTGACAGCCGTCATCGCCCATGTATAAATCTTTACGTTGTCTAGCAGTAATTATCGCCCATATATGGGATTGTAGAGAATGAAGATACTTTAGTATGTTACATCTTCTTCTTCTTCTTCTAACCAGGACTGTGAGTTTTCACTCTTGGGCACCTAAAGGGTATTATGAACAGATGGGTGTGGTGGGAGGAGTTCTTGTCTAGCTTTATGTAGTCCCGAGAGCCGCTCTAGCGTAGTTGTTAGTGAACTCGCTTCGCAAGGCTGGTGGTCTGGGTTCAGCTCCGCAATGTGCGTGGAATTTTCCCGACCCGCGGCTCTCAGGTCGACCCAGCCTCAACTGGGTACCAGACATGCTCTGGGAAAGTAAAGGCGGCGGCGTGATGCTGACCACATCACCCATCGTGTGCCGACGATCAACGAAAAATACAGGCCTAACACTGTATTGACCTATATACCACAAGGTATGAAAGGATTCCTTTACTTTTTTTTTTTCTTTTATGTAGTCCAGGGCATTCAAGGAAGATATGTTGTTCTGTCTCGTATGAATGGCTGTACTTTCTACAGTGGTAGTATGTTACCCCTAACAATATCATACGTTTCAGTTTGAAATATCTTAATTACACTCCGAACATGTCCATATGTTCTCCAATCTCCTTCGCAATATCTCCAACAGAGTCCCGCAACTAACGTACCAATTCGATTTTGATTGATGAGCCTACTCATATACCTGTTGTACTATTCTCTTCTAGCCACTCCAATCTTCAATCCCAGCTCTTACAATCTAGCAGTTGACATGAATTTATTTAAATGAAAATCCTCTTTGCGGTCACACTCTATGAGGGCATTCAAAATGTCAGCTCTATTCATTGACTGACCCCCTCATATAGTGGCAGAGCCAGTCAGCCTGCTCTCTCTTTGCCATTGACATCCATGTGACCCAATATCACAGGTTTCAACTATATGGACTTTCAATGCAAACGTGTCTGCTCACTCATCGGAGGCTTTATTCTGACATCCCTCCCCACATGTCACAATTAAATTTGATCCGGAGCTATGTTTTGAAAATAATTTGTTTCAACTAAACAGATAAATTGAAATATGTTTGTTTTGATATTTGACTTGTGTTGTATATAAATCAAAGAAGATTTTAGGTGCATCCTTCCCTCCGCTAGTCTACGGGACACTCTTGAGCAAGGTGGAGTACCCGTTTAGCCCCCTTCCCGGCAGGGTCACGTGAAACCATAGGAGCAGGTGGTGGATGAGTGAGGGAGCAGCCAACAGAGCTCTTCTATGGCTCTGCACCTCTCCAGAATGCAGCACTGCGAAGTATTGCACAGCACGAACCATGCTCAACAACAACCTGGTCTCTGGAAAACTGCACTAGTGACAGAGTGCGCAGTCGTTGATCACAGTGCAGATCCCTAGAGACAATGGCATTCATGTCCAGTAGGTCTGCGAGGTAGGCGAGGATCTGTAATAGAGACAATGTTACGGTCATGGCCAGTATGGTTACTGCCAGGAAGGAGCAGGATCTCTAATAGAACAATGGTTGTCCGTATGGTACTGGGAAGGTAGCGAGACTCTGTAGAGCAAGGTTACGGTCATGGCCCGAGTTCTGCCGGTGGCAAGGATCTCTAATAGAGACAATGTTACGGTCATGGCCGTATGTTCTGCGAGGTAGGCAGAGGATCTCTGTAATAGAGACAATGGTTACGGTCATGGCCAGTATGGTTACTGCCAGGAAGGAAAACAATAACAAACTACCTTCCAAAAAAAGATGCCTAGTTTACCCTAACATGCTCGGGGCTCTGTGGCTAAGTGGTTAAGCCCTTTGCCTTGTGAGTCAAAGGTCGTGGGTTGAGTCCGGACCGCACCTTTCTGTTCATGAGTGCAGTTTTTTCCAGAGACCCTAGGATTATTGCTGGAGCTACGGAGTTCGTGCTTTGTGCAATACTCTCAGCAGGTGGCGTGCCATTTCTGCGGAGAGGACCAAGCCGTATGGGTAAAACCGGTGCAATGAAGTCAATCCTTCGGCTTTAAAACCCTTTAAACCCTAAGAGTAATATGGAATAAAATTCCAAAGGACTGTTAGAGTGCAAGTTCTGCCCAGGACAAGCTATTTGATGATGATGTATAATATAAATACATTGTAACTTACTTCCAACATACAACTTTTATTTCTTGCATACAGGAATATGAGAAACAGTTGAGCTCAGGGGGTGTGGCATATATTAACATAGACTCAGCCATCAGAGGTAAGATAAGCTTCATGTTTAACTTCTATCTTCTAATAATAATCTATTTTGTTTCAGGCTCAGTTTGGAATATCTTCGTTGCACTTTGGACATGTCCATATGTGCCATGATCATCTCGCAATATCTCCAACAGCATCCAACAACTATTCTTTGTACCAGTTCCATGTTGATTGATGAGTCTTTTCAGTTCTTTTCTGCCACTCCAATCTTCTTTTGTGTATTTATATAGACATGGATTTCATGAACTATTCTGACACAAAGGACATTCCTTACATATATACAGGACAAATCTGGAGAAATCATTGCTGCAAATATAATTGCTGGAGAAATCATTGCTGCTGATATCATTGCTGCTGATATCATTGCTGCTGATATCACATGCCTCCATTCATCTATGTTCTTAGCCTTCTCTGCCAATTGTTGTGAGCGACTGTAGCTTAAGCGGTAGTAAGCTTGATCACACCAAAAGCAAACCTGGTTCAAACTCTGCAGCGAGCAGGTTTAAAGCAAATTCATTCCCTTGGATTTTTACAAATGGTAAAAATAGACCTCACCGTTCAGAAAGCAATGACAAACTACTGAACGTATAAGTGGTACCTAGAAAAATCAACGACTTGTTTACTGTGGTTGATGTTAAGTCTTGCAAAGGATATGCCACGATTTTCTTTCAGTATTTCTAGATTCTCTTCAATGTTATCTCATTATTTTCTTGCTCTGTCTCATGGTCTCTTCCTCTTCTTCTTTTCTGTATATTTCTTCTTCTTCAAACTCTCCTTATCAACCACTTGACAACCACTCTGTGTGATTTGTATGTGATCTGAGCCTAGAGGGATTGTATGTTGTGCTAGTTATGCGTCTACAAGTAGGCCAGCACATCCGATTTCTGTGCTGCTTTTTATTTACTAGGATAGCATCCCAGGGCCTACATCAGTCGCCTCTTACGACGTGCATTGTAGGTTGCAGTGGTACTATTCTTTGCTTCCTTGCGGGCCCCGATACCACATGGGGGTCTGTATATTTAATTCTAGGCTTTCTATTCTCTGCCATTCTTTCAATATGTCCCAGTCCTTCTATTCTCTGCCATTCTCTCAATATGTCCCAGCCCTTCTATTCTCTGCCATTCTTTCAATATGTTCCAGCCCTTCTATTCTCTGCCATTCTTTCAATATGTCCCAGTCCTTCTATTCTCTGTCATTCTTTCAATATGTCCCAGTCCTTCTATTCTCTGTCATTCTTTCAATATGTCCCAGCCCTTCTATTCTCTGCCATTCTTTCAATATGTCCCAGCCCTTATATTCTCTGCTATTCTTTCAATATGTCCCAGCCCTCCTATTCTCTGTCATTCTTTCAATATGTCCCAGCCCTTCTATTCTCTGCCATTCTTTCAATATGTCCCAGCCCTCCTATTCTCTGTCATTCTTTCAATATGTCCCAGCCCTTCTATTCTCTGCCATTCTTTCAATATGTCCCAGCCCTTCTATTCTCTGTCATTCTTTCAATATGTCCCAGCCCTCCTATTCTCTGTCATTCTTTCAATATGTCCCAGCCCTTCTATTCTCTGTCATTCTTTCAATATGTCCCAGCCCTTCTATTCTCTGCCATTCTTTCAATATGTCCCAGCCCTTCTATTCTCTGCTATTCTTTCAATATGTCCCAGCCCTCCTATTCTCTGTCATTCTTTCAATATGTCCCAGCCCTTCTATTCTCTGCCATTCTTTCAATATGTCCCAGCCCTCCTATTCTCTGCCATTCTTTCAATATGTCCCAGCCCTTCTATTCTCTGCCATTCTTTCAATATGTCCCAGCCCTTCTATTCTCTGCCATTCTTTCAATATGTCCCAGCCCTTCTATTCTCTGCCATTCTTTCAATATGTCCCAGCCCTCCTATTCTCTGCCATTCTTTCAATATGTCCCAGCCCTTCTATTCTCTGCCATTCTTTCAATATGTCCCAGCCCTCCTATTCTCTGCCATTCTTTCAATATGTCCCAGCCCTCCTATTCTCTGCCATTCTTTCAATATGTCCCAGCCCTTCTATTCTCTGCCATTCTTTCAATATGTCCCAGCCCTCCTATTCTCTGCCATTCTTTCAATATGTCCCAGCCCTCCTATTCTCTGCCATTCTTTCAATATGTCCCAGCCCTCCTATTCTCTGCCATTCTTTCAATATGTCCCAGCCCTCCTATTCTCTGCCATTCTTTCAATATGTCCCAGCCCTCCTATTCTCTGCCATTCTTTCAATATGTCCCAGCCCTCCTATTCTCTGCCATTCTTTCAATATGTCCCAGCCCTTCTATTCTCTGCCATTCTTTCAATATGTCCCAGCCCTCCTATTCTCTGCCATTCTTTCAATATGTCCCAGCCCTCCTATTCTCTGCCATTCTTTCAATATGTCCCAGCCCTCCTATTCTCTGCCATTCTTTCAATATGTCCCAGCCCTCCTATTCTCTGCCATTCTTTCAATATGTCCCAGCCCTCCTATTCTCTGCCATTCTTTCAATATGTCATAGCCCTCCTATTCTCTGCCATTCTTTCAATATGTCCCAGCCCTTCTATTCTCTGCCATTCTTTCAATATGTCCCAGCCCTTCTATTCTCTGCCATTCTTTCAATATGTCCCAGCCCTCCTATTCTCTGCCATTCTTTCAATATGTCCCAGCCCTCCTATTCTCTGTCATTCTTTCAATATGTCCCAGCCCTTCTATTCTCTGCCATTCTTTCAATATGTCCCAGCCCTTCTATTCTCTGCCATTCTTTCAATATGTCCCAGCCTTCCTATTCTCTGCCATTCTTTCAATATGTCCCAGCCCTCCTATTCTCTGCCATTCTTTCAATATGTCCCAGCCCTTCTATTCTATTCATCTTCTCGATGGCGATTAATGCTGATTTAAACAAATGATAAATATTCTTATTGTTTTATTCTCCATTCCTGAACTATTTTCTTGTTAGTTGGGACCAAAGATTCATCTTAAGACTCTATTTTTAAAGTTCTTTAATAATGTCTCATCTTTGTTTTGTTGTGTTGAGCACACGGAGCCTCTTTCAAGAACCCCAGAGGAAGCAGAAGTCGAATAGATCAACAAATAAACAAGGAACAGGTATTAAGAGCTTCCAAAAAAACAAATAGACAAACACGGACCTAACACTTACCTAGTCCATTATGACCTAATCGCCTAGCCTAGCAAATACGGACCCCAATGGCACTAAAAATGACCACAATGACTCACGGTAGTCCAGGTTTCATATATGTTATTGTTACAGTAAACAGAGAACAGGTATTAAGTTTTGTTGTGTTCAGGTTTCGATATATATTGTTTGTTGTGTTCCAGGTTTCGATATATATTGTTTGTTGTGTTCAGGTTTCAGATATATATTGTTTGTTGTGTTCCAGGTTTCAGATATATATTGTTTTGTTGTGTTCCAGGTTTCAGATATATATTGTTTTGTTGTGTTCCAGGTTTCAGATATATATTGTTTGTTGGTTCAGGTTTCAGATACATATTGTTTTGTTGTGTTCCAGGTTTCAGATATATATTGTTTTGTTGTGTTCCAGGTTTCAGATATATATTGTTTTGTTGTGTTCCAGGTTTCAGATACATATTGTTTTGTGTGCTCCAGGTTTCAGATATATATTGTTTTGTTGTGTTCCAGGTTTCAGATATATATTGTTTTGTTGTGTTCCAGGTTTCAGATATCATATTGTTTGTGTGTCTCCAGGTTTCAGATATATATTGTTTTGTGTGTTCCAGGTTTCAGATACATATTGTTTTGTTGTGTCCAGGTTTGGATACATATTGAACAGTGTCACTAAGGTTCTCAGATACATAATTGTGAATTGCTCCAGTTCAGAATTTTTTTCTGCTGTGGTCAATAATATTATAATGTAAATGACATGTAAATCAGGTTTTAACTATTGTTTACAATATCAGAAAAATGTTGGTAGTCAGTACTAGAACTATAGAACAATAACTAATTTCTGAACATAAGAATTACGAACAGACATGCATGGCAAATATCTCATCATGTAAAAGTAACAGCTTCAGCAAGTGGCCAGACTAACGACAGAAAAACATTAAGCTACAAAGCATTCAGAAATCTCTTATCCTGACGTGGACAATACAGCTTAAATAAAGATAAGAGACATGAAAACATGTTAAAACATTTTACAATGGAAACATGATAGGAAATAAGAATGAAGAAGACAATGAATACTGTGAGTTAAACAAGTTACTAATGAAGTTACTGATGAAGTTACTGAACTGAAGTTACTGAACTGAAGTTACTGAACTGAAGTTACTGAACTGAAGTCTGAATGTTACTGAACTGAGTTCTGAACTGACTAAGTTCGGAAGTTCAACAACTAAATTAATTACCAATTTTGAAAACAGAGTTATTGTTGATATTCATGTTCGTCAATGCCACAAGGAGATCCGTGATAATAATTCCTCTCGTACCGTTATACGTTACATAGGGCCTGCAAGTAATTTCTCCATACTGCTCTATCCTGGGCAACTCGCTCAATTTCCTCCATGGAACTGAGACCGATATTTCCTGCCTCTCTCAGCAAAGTTCGTTTCAGGGTCTCCTTAGGTCGACCTCTCTTTCTTGAACCCTTTGCATCCCACTTCAATGCCTGCTTTGATATTCGTTGATCATTTCTCCTCAAGGTGTGCCCAACATATCTCCATCTTCTCTTTCTTATAACAGTTGTCACTAGTGGTTGATCAGACATGTCTCTCATTTCATCACTTCTGAATTCGTTCCATTTTATATTCATTATTTTTCGCAGACATCTATTTTCAAATGCATTCAACTTGCTTTCTATATCTTTAGTCATTTTCCAACTCTCGCTAGCATATGTTAGGATTGATACAACATTCGGTGATGCATGCTTGGAAAATTTGTATGTAGTAGCTGAGTTGCCTAAGTGTCAACTACTCCTAATTGACTTCTCTGATAGAATCCTGAGGATTGCAAGCATGACTTCTGGTATCAGTTAGGTTACAGGAGCTGACGGTAGGTCATCACGTGATGCATGTTCACCTTAGTGGCTCCACTCTGGACTTTCTGTTTGGGTTTACTTCGCATAACCTTTACTTCTCCCGTGGCACACACAAGACAGTGGGGCTAATTGCCCATAACTGGGAGTATGGTTCTTATAGATCATGGTAACGTCACTCGGCAATGTGCCTCATATAACAAGTCTAGGGGCCAGACCTCCTCCCAGATTTTTGTTGGATTTACTTCCATCAAATCAGAAAAACAACGCCACCAGGTATAGCACATTATAATGATGACATAGAAAAGAATGGATAACTCCTTCTTCCTTGAAGATAACTGGAACATAACCAAAACACTTTAGTAAACACACTGATTCTCTCCCTTTACATACTATTTATTTTATCATTTTTATTACAGGAATTATACATTTTATGCGGAATCAAACCCACTCCTTTACGATGTTATCTACAAGGCAGCTATGTCAGTTGAAGTTCTAGATCCTGACCAAGAGGGCAGAACTGTGTATGATGTTTGGAAGGCGAGGGCAACAAGGTCCAGTTTTTCTAAAACTCAGCCATGGTCAGTGTCTAATAGATAGGAACCTGTAGCTGTAGTGTGTTTGTATGATCTGATGTGTTTATATTCTTCTTCGAACGCTCCATATCGACCACTTGCTAACCACTCTGTGTGATTTGTATGTGATCTGAGCCTAAGAGCGATTGTATGTAGTGTCAGTTATGCGTCTACAAGTAGGCCAGTACATTTGATTTCTGCGATGCTTTTAATTTATTAGGGTAGAATCCCTAGGGCCTACATCAGTCGCTTTTTACAACATGCCTTGTAGGTCATAGTGGTACTAATCCTTGCTTCATTTGCAGGCCCCAGCACCATGTGGATGAATGTGTGTGCATGACCATTGGTTTAAAGGGTTTTTATAGCCGAAAGATTGACTTCATTGCACCGGGTTTTACCTCATATGGCTCGGCCCCACTCCGCAGAAATGGCACGCCACCTACCGAGAGTATTGCACAAAGCACGAACTCCGTAGCTCCATCAATAATCCTAGGGGTTTCTGGAAAAAAACTGCACTTGTGAACAGAACTGCGTGGTCCGGATTTGAACCCACGACCTTCGGCTCACAAGGCAAAGGGTTTAGCCACAGAGACCCCCTAATGACCACTGATGTTTTGTTTAATGTTTCATTAACTTCTGTTCAGAAAGCAATGACAAACTACTGAACGTATAAGTGGTGCCTAGAAAATCAACCACTCGTTTACTGTGGTTGATGGCTACGTCCTGTAAAGGATATGCCACCAATTTTTTCATGAACTTAGTAAAGATCTGTGGTGGCTCGTCATTAAGGGCCTGTGGGGCCGGGCCCCACCAAAAGTAATGGGAACATGTATTTATTGTTTTATAAATTAAAATATAACCTAACCCAGAACCATGATTTTTCCAAAAATGTTTGTCTGGCCCCACCAACAGAAATGATCATGAGCTGCCGCTGGTAAAGATGTTTTTGTGTTCTCCATGTTCAAATAACATCAACCTCCTGCAGTCATTATTGATTACAGAACAAATTGTCACTAATGGAATTGAGGATGTATAATCTCTTGTTAATCTACATCTTATGAGAAGAAAGCTCCTGTGCCCACATTCTCCAGGAAGTAAACTTGGGAATATTCTTCAAGAATTATACTGTTGTCCATGGACAACAAAATTGCAGGCAGTGTACACTCCCAGCTTCTCAAGAATTAAACTGTTGTACATGGACAACAAAACTACAGGCAGTGTACACTCCCAAGCTTCTCAAGAATTAAACTGTTGTCCATGGACAACAACATACTACAGGCAGCGTACACTCCCAAGCTTCTCAAGAATTATACTGTTGTCCACGGACAACAAAACTGCAGGCAGTGTACACTCCCAAGCTTCTCAAGAATTAAACTGTTGTCCATGGACAACAACATACTACAGGCAACGTACACTCCCAAGCTTCTCAAGAATTATACTGTTGTCCACGGACAACAAAACTGCAAGCACTGGACACTCCCCAGCTTCTCAAAAATGATACTGTTGTACATGGACAACAACATACTATAGGCAGTGTACACTCCCCAGCTTCTCAAAAATTATACTGTTGTACATGGACAACAACATACTACAGGCAGCGTACACTCCCCAGCTTCTCAAGTATGAAACTGTTGTACATGGACAACAACATACTACAGGCAGCATACACTCCCCAGCTTCTCAAGTATGAAACTGTTGTACATGGACAGCAACATACTACAGGCAGCATACACTCCCCAGCTTCTCAAGTATGAAACTGTTGTACATGGACAGCAACATACTACAGGCAGCATACACTCCCCAGCTTCTCAAGTATGAAACTGTTGTACATGGACAGCAACATACTACAGGCAGCATACACTCCCCAGCTTCTCAAGTATGAAACTGTTGTACATGGACAGCAACATACTACAGGCAGCATACACTCCCCAGCTTCTCAAGTATGAAACTGTTGTACATGGACAGCAACATACTGCATGCAGTGTACACTCCCGAGCTTCATGTGATCATATTCTCAAACCAAAAATAATTTCTGATATAAATTAGTGTCAGTAACATCGTTTAAAGGCAAAGGATTGACTTATTTCACTGGGTTTACCCATAAGTCTCAGTCCATTTTGGCAAATATGGCTCCTGCTGAGAGTGTTGAATAAAGCACAAACACTTACAATCAGACTCACACTTCAGAATTTGCAGAGTTTGATTCTGACCTCATGCTGTAACACAGCGAAAGTTTGACAATATGTTCCAATATGTACTTACTTACTTAATCCCGTCATGCCTAGTGACACATGGGGCTTCAGAAAGGACTTTCCATGCTCTCCTGTCCGTGCAACCTTCAGCGCAGAGCCCCACGTCAGAGATGCGGTGTCCAGTTCCTCTTCCATCATGCGCTCCATGTGGTCCGTGGTCTGCCTTTCTTTCTCTTTCCTCTGGTGTCCAAGTGAGGGCTATCCTTGCAGGCATTTCTTGTCTCATTCTCATAACATGTCCTAGCCATTTCCATCTTCTCTTTTTGAGTATGTCATTCATTGCCTCTTGTCTTGTGTCTTGGAGTAGTTGGTTATTGGATATTTTTACTGGCCAAAAGATTCCCAAGATTCTGCGAAGGCAAGAGTGGTGGAAAACTGACAGCCTGCTAGTATCTCCTTTGGTCATCCTCCAACACTCCGATCCGTAGAGCAAAACTGGCAAAACAATGCTTTTATAGAGTTTAAGCTTTGTGGTCCTATTGTAGATTTTGGACTTCCATACTGGTTTCATTCTGGCAAAAGCGGTTCTGGCCTTACTTAGGCATGATTTTATATCTTCCTCTGTGCCACCATTTAGTGTCAGTACGCTACAAAGATATGTAAACTGCTCAACCCTTTCCAGTGTTTCATTTTCTAAGATTACTGGTTGTTGGATTTCACTGTTTGTCATAATTTTTGTTTTTCCTGTGTTTGTTTTGAGGCCTACTGTCTTTGCCGTGCTGTGAAGTATTGTACTTTTCTCTTGTATATGTTCATATTTGTGTGACACCAGGGCTATATCGTCTGCAAAGTCCAGGTCCTCAAGCATCTCGAAAGGGGTCCATCTCATTCCTCTTGGTGCTTGTTGTTTTATGGCATTTTTAGCACCCAGTCAATTGTAATACTAAACAAAAGAGAGGACATTACGCATCCCTGTCTTACACCAGATTTTACTGGGAATGTTTTGTTGAAATTCTTTAGGTTGCAGGAGAAATCTTTATAGAAGAGGGCTATGATGTTGACAAGCTTCTGCGTACGCCGTATTGTCTCAGTATCTTCCATAGGCTGTCTCTGTGGACTGTCAATGCCTTTTCAAAATCTATGAAGTTGATATATATAGTCCTTTGCCACTGGCTACATTGTTCTAAAATGTTACGCAGGGTAAATATATGTTCATTTGTTCCTCTTCCTTTCCTAAATCCTGCTTGCTCCATTCGTAGACACTTGTCTACTGCTTCTTGTATTCGCATTATGACAATTTTGCAGAATATCTTACTTGGGATTGAAAGCAACGTGATTCCTCTCCAGTTATTGCAATCTGTTAGGTCTCCTTTCTTGGGGATTTTCACCACAGTACCCTAGTCCAATCCTTAGGCAATTCTTCTTTCTCCCAGATATCTGCAAACAATGGCTCTAATATGTTTGCAGCTAAGATGGAATCGATCTTGAAAAGCTCTGCTGTCATTTCATCATTTCCGGTGCTTTGTTGTTTCTCAGGGATCCAATAGCTTTACTATTTCTTGCTTTTCTGGCAATTTGAGGTTGATATCAATATCCTGTGCGGCCGGTGGGATATCCGGTGGATGTTCAGGATCAGGTCTGTTTAGCACATCTTCAAAGTGGGATGTCCATCTCATATCCTGCTCCTGCTCTGTTGTCAACAGTTGTCCTAGACTGTTTCTGACTGGCATGTTATGGTTGTGTCTTTTACCTCCGCATAATTGTTTGGTAATCTTGTACAGTGTGTGCAGATCATGTACTTTAGCAGCCTTTTCTGCTATTTCTGCTGTCTTTTCCATAAATTTTCTCTTGTCTGTTCTAGCACTTCTTTTACCATTTTGTTTAGTTCTGTATATTCTTTTCTTGCCTTATCTTTTGACGTTCTGATCTAATGCTATTGATGAGATTTTTTTCTCCTTTCGCTTTTGGATGTATTCTAAGGTCTGGCCACTTATCCACTCTTTATGTTGTCCTTTACTGGTTCCCAGTACCCTACTGCTAACTATTTTATATGTGCCTTTGATCGCATTCCATTTTTCTTGGATACTTTCAGTTGGTGTTGTGTCTGACGGCTCTGACAGGATTTGAAATCTGTTCTTTAGTTCCACTATATATTTTGTAGCAACCTCTCTGTCTTTTAATAGGTTAACATTAAAGTATTCTGTTCTTGTCTTGGCTTGTATATATGTTTTCTTGAGTTTGAGCCTGATCATGTCAACGACAAGGTGGTGGTCGCTGCCCACGTCAGCTCCTCTTTTCACCTTTACATCAAGTAATGTCTTTCGCCATTTGCTGTTGATCATAAAGTGGTCTATCTGGTTTTCATCTCTTCCATTTGGGGATATCCATGTGTACTTGTGTATGGTCCTGTGTGGAAACAATGTGCTCCTATGATCAGTCTGTTTTCTAGACAAAATTGCTCAACATTTCTCCATTTTCATTTGCAGTGCCACATCCTTCTTTCCCCATTATTGCTTCTCTGTGTCTGTTATTGTTTCCAACTTTTGCGTTTAGGTCTCCCATTATGCACAAAACGTCCTGAGCTGGAACCTTGTCCACTATTTCCTGTAACCTTCTATAAAATGTGTTTTGTCCTCTTCTTCGGCTTCGTTAGTGGGTGCATAGCATTGAATGATAGTTAGCTTTCCTTGTTTCCCATTAAATCGGGCTTTCAACAATCTTTCATTAATCGGGTGCCACTCTAAGAGATGTTTATTCAATCCTTTCCTAATTATTAGTGCAACTCCTGCTGAATGATTCCCGTCGTCTCTTCCTGAGTATAAGATGGTTTCCTCTGTTCTAGTTGTCGTCTGTCCGAAGCCTGTCCATCTACTTTCGCTGACCCTAGAATGTGTAATTTATAGTGTTGCATCTCTTTACCACCTGTGATGTCTTTGTGGTCTCGAACATTGTTCTGACGTTCCAGAATCCTATTCTTAGTTTAGTTTTGACATCCAGCAGACTTGAATTCCAGCATGGGCTTCCTTGCGGCTTTCACCCATACTGTTCATGCTGACAGTGGTACTCTGTCTCAAGACCGCTGGACATCAAGAGCATTTTTTTCCTTTTGAAGTTCCAATATGTAACATTCCCATAATTGGGTGAACTCACAACGCAACAGCTCAGGGTTGCTAAGAGATGTTCTAATATAACCATGACATGTTTGTTCCGGCCAGCTATGAATTCCGACATAGTCAGGGCGCCTAATATGATAACTCTGACTGAAATTTGCGTGAATGCTTGCATTTCTTATCACCAGTGTCCCTCGCCAATCAGGTTAGCCTTACTCCGACTTTAGATGTTGTTTTGTTTGTTAATTGCAATATCTAATCATGTGTATCTTGTCATCTAATCTTGTGTATCGTGTCATCTAATATTGTGTATCTTGTCATCTAATCTTGTGTACCTTGTAATCTAATCTTGTATATCTTATCATCTAATCTTGTGTATCTTGTCATCTAATCTTGTGTATCTTGTCATCTAATCTTGGTATCTTTCATCTAATCTTGTAACTAATTCGTTATCATCTAATCTTATGTATTTTGTCATCAGGATCAACAACTTGTCTGGTGACCAGGATCATAGCCCCTTCATGTACAGACTTGGTATGTCTTCACTTCTAGCAGCCTTCGTCTACAACATGGAGGTATGTAGGTCAATAATACATCTTACTGATATGTTGATATTTTTTTGTAACACCTCAACTCATTTCATACAACTAACCACTTAGTAATTCCAGTAGTGACTAAAAGACAGATTATAAATGCAATCTTCATACCAACACTATGCTACCAGAGCCAAACATGAGCACTGACAAAAGAACAAGAAAGGAAAATTACCACATGCGAAATGAGATGCTTGAGGAAAGCAGTAAATAAAACAAGAAGAGACCATATAAGAAATGAGGAAATTAGAAGAACAGTCGGAACAACACCTACTATTAGATACATTGAAAAACAGAGACTCAAATGGTTTGACTACTTAGTGAGAATGAACCCGAATACACCAGTTGCAAGAATATATAACCTGAAAATGGAATCATCAAGAGGAAGGGGCAGACCAAGAGAAAGATGGTTTGATGCAGGTACAGACATCTTAAAACTTCACAATACCACAGTATATCAAGTGACCAAGCGTGCCCTATCTCAGAAACTGATCATAAGTTAAACCTGCGACGCCTAACGGCAAAAAAACAGCAGAGAAGGACAAAGGAAAGAAAGAGAGAAAGAACCACTGGGCTGACATAGAAAAATGCGTCAATCATGCCACTAGTCACATACAGTCCCTCACACAAACATGTCTGCTATTTTTCATTTTATGTAGCATTTTTTTCAGTTTGGAATATCTTCATTGCACTCGGACACTTCATTGCTCAGCGACTGGTCACACCAGTTTGGGATATTTTCATTGCTCTGCGACTGGTCGACCAGTTTGGGATATTTTCATTGCATCTAGCGACTGGTCGCACCAGTTTGGAATATTTTCATTGCATCTAGCGACTGGTCGCACCAGTTTGGGATATTTTCATTGCATCTAGCGACTGGTCGCACCAGTTTGGGATATTTTCATTGCATCCAGCGACTGGTCGCACCAGTTTGGAATATTTTCATTGCGTCCAGCGACTACCATACCAGTTCAATGTTGATTGATTTATCATTACCTGTTTGCTGTTTTAGATGAGATATGGTAACGCATCACAAACTATCAGCAGGCGATTGACATATGGGAGAATCTAATTTTCAGATTCAGTTCAAAGGTCTAGGCAGACTGGTGCAGAATGACTTCACTGCACGGGTTTCCTATATGACTCCATCCCTGTCTGCAGAGATGGAACGCCATCTACCTAGAGTGTTGCCAAAGCAAGAACTCCGTAGCTCCAGCAAGGATCTCAGGAAAAATTTTTACATGTGACTCAGTTCGGATTTAACCCACAACGTTCAGAACAACATGCAAACGTCTTAACCCTTTGCCATTGAGACCCTCAATTCAGTTACATTAACCCCCATGCTAAGGCTGCATGAATCCGATTTCCACATGAATGAAATTTATGGAAAAATCTGGTACACCAGTCTAAGTGGTGATCACGAGAGAGAGAGTTACATTAACTTAAACTCAATATTTGTCATTGCAGGCTTACCCAAACCTACCTACCTACCCAGCCCACAACACATTACAAGACACTATGTCCTATGTGACGGACATTGATCCTGAATACAGGCTCCATTCTTCACTAGTACAGGTTGGTCAGCTGTGGTCATCTGCTTGTATATGACAAACTTTAGTATTATATCTTTGTATAAGACAAATTGAAATATTATGTAACAGCACAGATCATGTGTGTAAACAAAAATTCTCAAATAAAATATTATATCTTGTAATGAACCATTTTGGACATATAAAAGGACATGAAGGGCTGGAGAAGACCATCATGGAAGGAGGCCTACCGGCAAAGAGAAGAAGAGGAAGACCACGGAGAAGATGGATTCAGGATGTAACTGATGGTTTGAACATGACGACTGTAGAGGCAGGACATCTGGCCTATGAGAGAGAGAAATTCGGAGGACTGTTGGGGTGGCAAACTTCTGCTCACTACAAGCTATTTGATGATGATGATGAATAAACCATACTTCTTCGTCTCCAACCGCTCCATATCGACCGCTTGTTAACCACTCTATGTGATTAACATCTGATCTGAGCCTAAGAATGATTGTACATTGTGCCAATTATGCACCTACAAGTAGGCCAGCACATCCGATTTCTGTGATGCTTTTTATTTTACTAGGGTAGCTTCCTAAGTCCTACAGTCGCCTCTTACGACATGCCTTGTAGGTTGCAGTGGTCCTATTCTTTGCTTCCCTTGCGGGCCCTGGCACCACACTGGCATAATGAACCATTAATGTTCTTCTTCTCATATGTTTATTAGATTTCTCTAGCATTGTCTTCATTCAGTCATGTTTTATTTTTCCTTGATAGAATTGGAGTTTGAATCTCCAAGTACCTGCCATTTCTGAAATGATCTGTAGTTTTATGTTTATATGTTCTGTGTTCCTCTAAAGTATTCATTCATTTGTTCCTTGTTTGCAGTCATTTTACTAAACCAATGTTGATCAGACTATAGTTTTGCTAAATTAGCTGATGTTATAGTTTTGCAAAATTAGCTATGATAAGGTTATAGTTTTGCAAAATTAGCTATGATAAGGTTATAGTTTTGCAAAATTAGCTATGATAAGGTTATAGTTTTGCTAAATTAGCTATGATAAGCTTATAGTTTTGCTAAATTAGCTATGATAAGGTTATAGTTTTGCTAAATTAGCTATGATAAGCTTATAGTTTTGTTAAATTAGCTATGATAAGCTTATAGTTTTGCAAAATTAGCTATGATAAGGTTATAGTTTTGCAAAATTAGCTATGATAAGGTTATAGTTTTGCTAAATTAGCTATGATAAGCTTATAGTTTTGCTAAATTAGCTATGATAAGCTTATAGTTTTGCTAAATTAGCTATGATAACTATAGTTTTGCTAAATTAGCTATGATAAGTTATAGTTTTGCTAAATTAGCTATGATAAGCTTATAGTTTTGCTAAATTAGCTATGATAAGGTTATAGTTTTGCTAAATTAGCTATGATAAGGTTATAGTTTTGCAAAATTAGTTATGATAAGCTTATAGTTTTGCTAAATTAGCTATGATAAGCTTATAGTTTTGCTAAATTAGCTATGATAAGCTTATAGTTTTGCTAAATTAGCTATGATAACTATAGTTTTGCTAAATTAGCTATGATAAGGTTATAGTTTTGCTAAATTAGCTATGATAAGGTTATAGTTTTGCAAAATTAGTTATGATAAACATAGTTTTGCTAAATTAGCTATGATAAGGTTATAGTTTTGCTAAATTAGCTATGATAAGCTTATAGTTTTGCTAAATTAGCTATGATAAGGTTATAGTTTTGCTAAATTAGCTATGACAAGGTTATGGTTTTGCTAAATTAGCTATGATAAGGTTATAGTTTTGCTAAATTAGTTATGATAAGGTTATAGTTTTGCTAAATTAGCTATGATAAGCTTATAGTTTTGCTAAATTAGCTATGATAAGGTTATAGTTTTGCTAAATTAGCTATGATAAGGTTATAGTTTTGCTAAATTAGCTATGATAAGCTTATAGTTTTGTTAAATTAGCTATGATAAGCTTATAGTTTTGCTAAATTAGCTATGATAAGGTTATAGTTTTGCTAAATTAGCTATGATAAGGTTATAGTTTTGCTAAATTAGCTATGATAAGGTTATAGTTTTGCTAAATTAGCTATGACAAGGTTATAGTTTTGCTAAATTAGCTATGACAAGGTTATAGTTTTGCTAAATTAGCTATGATAAGGTTATAGTTTTGCTAAATTAGCTATGATAAGGTTATGGTTTTGCTAAATTAGCTATGATAAGTTATAGTTTTGTAAATTAGCTATGATAAGGTTATAGTTTTGCTAAATTAGCTATGATAAGGTTATAGTTTTGCTAAATTAACTATGATTAGAGTATGTTAGGTTTGCAAATTAACTAAATTTTATGAGCTTGTTTGCCCATAACATGACTTTAGACAATTGAAGAGATTCTGTTGTTAATTCTAGCAGTCTTGGTGATGTTCTGCTGAGGTTGTCTGATCTGCATCATTCCAGGGATGTACTACTACTTAGATATGATGAATCAAGGTTACATGATGTCAAGATTTGTCATCAACACTTCAACAATGAAACAGGTATGGAGGACTCATGATGGTGTTTCTGTTCTAATATTCAGCTGTGGTTTTTTTGGGGGTAACTTATGTGCCCTGAAGTAGTTTTATTTTTCTTCTATTACTTCACTTTTGTTTGTCCTGAGAAGGTATCTGCATGTAAGTGATTCTTACGTCCTTCTCTTGCGTTGCCCTATAAATTCAGGATATTAGAGCCCTGGTATCACTTCTGACTCATTTTTCAGAGCCTGCTTCCTTATTATCAGTGTCACTGCCATGCAGGCATGCTTCTGATGTCAGAGTACTTCTCTTTATTTTAATGCCATTTTTCGCCATTTGAACCAGGTTCACCTTCACTTGACATGCCAGTCAGTGATGCAGCCATACCAGGTTACTATGAGCTGATCATGCTGACAGTTTTAGTTCTTTGACCTTTCATCTCATTGCAACATATGAGCCCAATATGTGCGATGGTTCCGGCCCAAATTCGGGGTGTAAATAGAACCACTGTTGCCTGCCACGCATGTGTAGCACTTAGGGGTTTGGTGAAATGGATGCAGGTAGCTTATGTGTCCTGAAGTAGTTTTATTTTTCTCTTCTTCTTCTTCTACTTCTTTGTTTGTCCTGGAAGGGTATCTGCTATGTTGTGATTCTTCGTCCTTCTCTTGCATTTGCCCGCTATAAATTCAGGCATAGTCAGGGCGCCTGGTATCACTCTCTGACTCATTTTTTTCATGAAGGCCTGCTTTCCTTATTATCAGTGTCCACTGCCATACAGGCATGCCTTCTCTGAAAAATTGTTTCAGAAGTACTTCTCCTTTTTATTTTAATGCAACATTTTTCGGCCATTTGAACCAGGTTCACCTTCCCCTGTTGACATAGCCAGTCAAAAGTGATGCAGCCTGATACCAGGGTTACTACTTAGAGCTGGATCATGGTCTTTGTCAGTTTTAGTTCTTTGACTTTTCATCTCATTGCTACATCTTAGACCCAATATTGTAGCCGAGTGGTTACCGCCCAAATTTGGGTGTAAGAATAGAACCACTGTTGCCTGCCACGCATGTGGTAAAGGCGACTAAGGAGGTTTGGCTGAAATTGGATGCACATGTCCTAAATGTGTAGAAGTCAACCTGCTGCTTTGCAGAACGGCTGGGGACAGCTAAAGACTAACGGAGAGCGAACCCAGTAAACGCTGGCTGAATCCGGACACATCGACGAAGGATAAGCACCAGAGCTCCAAATGGCACTGAAGATGTGACGAAACCAACCCATGCTAAGGCTACATGAATCAGATTTCCACATGAATGAATTTATGGAGAGATCTGGTACATCGGTCTGGACGATGTTCACGCACACGCGCATGTACGAGAGATAGAGAGACCCAAATATATATATATCTATTCCTCTCATACCGTTATACATTACATAGGGCCTGCAAGTAGTTTCTCCATACTGCTCTGTCCTGGGCAACTCACTCAATCTCTTCCGTGGAATTGAGTCTGTATTACGCCCGAGTGGTTACCGGGCCCAAATTTGGGGTGTAAAGAATAGAACCATTGCTACCTGCCACGCATGTCGTAAGTGGCGACTAAGGAGGTTTGGCTGAAATCGGATGCACATGTCCTAAACGTGTAGAAGTTTATGCGTTTAGGGGCCTACCAAACCAATGTGCAACGTATACACGTTCTTGGCAAAGATCAAACATATCACAAAGAGTGATTAAAATTGTTCGAAAGAACGAACGAAAAGAAGAAGAAGAAGTCTGTATTTCTTGTCTCTTTCAGCAAAGTTCGTTTCAGGGTTTCCCTAGGGCATCCTCTCTTTCTTGAACCCTTTGCCTCTCACTTCAATGCCTGCTTTGGTATCCTGTGATCATATTTGCTCAAGTTGTGCCCAACATATCTCCATCTTCTCTTTCTTATAACAGTTGTTACTAGTGGTTGACCAGACATTTCTTCTCAGAGTATGCCCAACATATCTCAATCTTCTCTTTCTATTAACAGTTAGAAGTCCCAGACACGCCTTCCAAATTTAGGTCAAAGGAGACAAGTGCCAGTTATCAGGCATCAAATTCTAGACCTCTCAGTCAAGTTATGGAACTTCTCACAATTAATTTTTATATTTCCAACCAGACTTACTGCAGTCAGCAATCACAGACTTTACAGAGGCAGCTATTAAATTTCAGTCTCAGTTGGATACACGTAACAAAACAGAGATGACGTGAGTAGCATGTCTTCATATTTAATCGCTCAAACAAAGTCATAACCACTATTATCATCACCATCATTATCATCGCCATCATTATCATCACCATCATTATCATCACCACCATTATCATCACCATCATTATCATCATAATAATCACCACCATTACCATCACCATCATTATCATCACCATCATAATCATCATATTTTATGTTGTTTTATTTGTAGAAGCTGTCTCCTAAAGTTCAAGATTTCTTTTTATTTTGGATTCCATGTTGGATAAGATCAAAATGTAGTGAGCATTTTATTGCAGCCAGGGAGTGGCAGACTTCATAGAGCCAATAGGCAACTAAATACATTTAAACAAATTCTGAGCAGCTCGTATTTGAAAGAATGTTTTTACATGTTCAACCGTAACTGAGTCCACTCGTTGTGACACTTCCGGGTAGGGTCCAATTAAATAACAAAATTGAAAATGAAAATCGTGGCATATCCTTTACAGGATGTAGCCATTTTATCCATCAACGACAGTAAACTAGTCGTTGATTTTCCAGGTACCACTTATACTTTCAGTAGTTTAGCATTGCTTTCTGCGCGGAAAGGTTTATTTTTATCGTTTGTAAAAACCCACTTGAACAAATTTGCTTCCAACCTGCCCGCCATGGTGTTTGAACCAGGTACTCTTTGGTTGTGTTTGAGCTCACTATCGCTAAGCCACAGACACCCACTATTCATCTATGTCAACTGTGACCACTATATTCATTTCTTTTGAAACCAGCATGTTAGTGCGATTCAGAGGCATGTTATCCTACAGTCGATGAAGATAGAGGTTCTTTGAGAATATGCCAAATGCCAGTAGGGTCATTAACTAGGTCCAATGGACAGTGAATGGGAAAAGAAGGCAGGGTTGTCCAAAGGAAATATGGAGAAGGACGATAGAAAGAGAATTGAAAGATTGTGGTAGAACATGGAAAAATTAATCGAGCAGCAGCAGACAGCAGCAGCAGCAGCAGAATGACAACAATGGAAATCGTTTGTGTAAATCTTATATTTGAAACGGGACTCAAAGATGATATAGATATTCTTCTTCTTCTTCGATCGTTCTAGGCCTGTTTTAATCATTCACATTGTGATATATAAACAGCCAAACATCAGAACGTGATGTACGTGCACCAGCCTTCAGCACCTATTTGAGCTCAGTTGCTTATCCTTCGGTGGGGTGTTCGATTTCAGCCAGCTTTTTATTTACTAGGGTGAGCTTTCCTAGGTTGATATAGATATATTATGCCACAGTCAGTCTTCTTCTGCTATCAACTTTTGCTATGCAACTACTCCAGTATGTGTCATAAACAGGGTGCGCTTGAGGTCTTCACCGGTCCCCCATAGTTTGTCTTGTATGGTTGTTTCTGTTGGCCACATCTCCATTCTCACACTGCTCAGGCTGGAGCACTTTTGCAGGATGTGCTCTGGCGACTGTTTTAGTGCTCCACAGGTGCTGGCAGCCGAGTCCCTGTGACTCATTCTATTGAGGTGTGTTCTGAGATTGCAAGTGTCAACGCTTGAGGTCTTCACCGGTCCCCCATAGTTTGTCTTGTATGGTTGTTTCTGTTGGCCACATCTCCATTCTCACACTGCTCAGGCTGGAGCACTCTTGCAGGATGTACTCTGGGGACTGTTTTAGTGCTCCACAGGTGCAGGCATCCGAATCCCTGTGACTCATTCTATTGAGGTGTGTTCTGAGACTGCAAGTGTCCTGTCTAAGTCTGAAGACTGTGGTATGTGCTCTTCTATTTAGTGTAGTTATAACTGTCGTGCTCTGGGCTGTATCCTCCGGTTTTTTTTTCTCCATATCAGTTTCCTGGATTGTTTCAGTAGAGTCTTTGCTTGCTACATTCAGTAATAACTGATAAGAATCTACTGTTACATGACGTTAACTTGTCATTACATTATTTATTACCAACAGACAGTGCACTTCAAAGAGCAATGTTACTCCGATACAGTAGATACAACAGCTAAAGGTTGCCCATGCAAAAAGTGAACCTCAGAGATAACATACGGGGTGAAAAACAGTGTTTATGAAACTCACACAAAATCCTGCTTTATTAATCACTTCTCATCCTGACGCTGTGAGACAAAATTCTGCTTTATTAATCACTTCTCATCCTGACGCTGTAAGACAAAATCCTGCTTTATTAATCACTTCTCATCCTGACGCTGTGAGACAAAACAGGATTAGAGAAAAGAAAGAAAGATGTTTATACAGGGTGTTCAAGATTAAAGCAGCCCCATTGACAAATCGAAAGTTGCCAGATAATCTATCACGTTGTGTTTATTTACTATTTAAACCGGTTCTGACTAGCTCGTCCTACGCCACATTTGTTCATCGCCCTTCCCGCACTACAATTACACACCATCACACAACCTTGACCTATACTACGTCATAACTGAACCTTCTCATTTCCATACATATATGCCAGATTAGCTCCATTCATAGGCTGCTTTTAAGTTGAACACCCTGTATTATTTTCATGGAAGTCATATTTACTTCGATATTTACCCATGTATTTACCCATGTAATTACCCATGTATTTACCCATGTATTTATCCATGTAATTACCACCATATTTTCTCTTCCCAGGGAATTTGATGTCCTAGAAATAAACGACAAACTGATTCGCATCTCAAGGTCATTTATTTATGAAGGTCAGCTGTTGCATCCAGGACAGTACAGGTCTGGTATAAGATGATGTTTTAAATATTACATTTGGTCTAGTAGTAGTGGTAGTAGTAGTAGTGGTAGTGGTAGTAGTGGTAGTGGTAGTAGTGGTAGTGGTAGTAGTGGTAGTAGTAGTGGTAGTGGTAGTAGTAGTAGTGGTAGTGGTAGTAGTGGTAGTGGTAGTGGTAGTGGTAGTGGTAGTGGTGGTAGTGGTAGTGGTAGTGGTGGTAGTAGTGGTAGTGGTAGTGGTAGTGGTAGTACAGCACATTGAAGAGCATTGGTTCATAAACAACACCATGTCCCGGAAGATGAAGTATTTTGGCCATTTTACACGTCACATTGGTTTGGAGAGAATGGAAATGGAAGGCATGGTTCCTGGGGTACAAGGCAGGGACGACCAAGACAAAGGTGGCAGCAGGACTTACTAGAGACAGAGAGTTTTTTAGGCGGGTTGTGATGAAAGCAATATGCCACTTGATGATGATGAGTATTAGTAGATGGTTATGACAGATTATCCATGACGTAGGACATTGTAAGAGAAATGGCAATAGCATAGATTTATGATAAGAGAACTAGCTAGGACATTGTAAGAGAAATGGCAATAGCATAGATTTATGATAAGAGAACTAGCTAGGACATTGTAAGAGAAATGGCAATAGCATAGATTTATGATAAGAGAACTAGCTAGGATATTGTAAGAGAAATGGCAATAGCATAGATTTATGATAAGAGAACTAGCTAGGACATTGTAAGAGAAATGGCAATAGCATAGATTTATGATAAGAGAACTAGCTAGGACATTGTAAGAGAAATGGCAATAGCATAGATTTATGATAAGAGAACTAGCTAGGACATTGTAAGAGAAATGGCAATAGCATAGATTTATGATAAGAGAACTAGCTAGGACATTGTAAGAGAAATGGCAATAGCATAGATTTATGATAAGAGAACTAGCTAGGACATTGTAAGAGAAATGGCAATAGCATAGATTTATGATAAGAGAACTAGCTAGGACATTGTAAGAGAAATGGCAATAGCATAGATTTATGATAAGAGAACTAGCTAGGATATTGTAAGAGAAATGGCAATAGCATAGATTTATGATAAGAGAACTAGCTAGGACATTGTAAGAGAAATGGCAATAGCATAGATTTATAATAAGAGAACTAGCTAGGATATTGTAAGAGAAATGGCAATAGCATAGATTTATGATAAGAGAACTAGCTAGGACATTGTAAGAGAAATGGCAATAGCATAGATTTATGATAAGAGAACTAGCTAGGACATTGTAAGAGAAATGGCAATAGCATAGATTTATGATAAGAGAACTAGCTAGGACATTGTAAGAGAAATGGCAATATCATAGATTTATGATAAGAGGACTAGGTAGGACATTGTAAGAGAAATGGCAATAGCATAGATTTATGATAAGAGAACTAGCTAGGACATTGTAAGAGAAATGGCAATAGCATAGATTTATGTTAAGAGAACTAGCTAGGACATTGTAAGAGAAATGGCAATAGCATAGATTTATGTTAAGAGAACTATAGTCTGTCCATTAATTCGTGAGCACGTTTGAAATTGATTTTCTCGAAAACTACCTGTTGGATCTCAGTGATTTTTGCATGCAGCCTTAGAATATCAATGACGCTAAAATAAAACTAACCAGTAGTCCATAGATGCTACGGATTTTGCACATCGGCGAATTCCTTTGATCTTTATGACAATTGCAAATACGGGGGCTCAAATTTTAGATTTTACAGTATCCCTAGAATTTGTCCATGTCAATTCTATTCATAGGTGTATCTCCATATTAACTTGATAGGTCAAGTAATTAAGTGTGTTGCCCTTTATGTGCAATCGTGAACTTGGATACAATATGCAACAGTTAGTCCTCCCTTCGGTCACCATTAGACCCAGGGTGTCTTAACTTCACCACAAATTGTATGATGGTAGACGAATTTGGATATGGAAATGTATACGTTGCTATTTCTCAGTCTGTAATCAAAATATGATTTGATCATCCCGAATCTGACGATTCCATGAGGTTGATAATTGTTACTGGCTGGACAAATTGTAATCCATCTCGGTGCCAGTACTCGCCTTCCTCTCGGAGCACATGTTCAACACACTTCTTCCAGAACTGCATGTCTATCATTGAGAAGGACTCACGTGTCAGAACTTCAACATCACACATTTTAAACGCCCTGTTCTGTTCGGCAACTTGCCCTTTACTTTAGCCCAGACAAGCTCTATCGGATTGAGCATGATATGGAGGTAGTCACAAAGACGTGTGGCCGTATTCCGCATGATTTTGTCAATATGAAACACCTTTGTCTTATTTGTCATCCTCACCAGGTGCAACAACTCGGGTTTCAAATATGTATCATCAAAGCTGACATTTTCCTTAGCAAGCCAAGTCCTAATTTGATCTTTTGTATTTGATGCAGTTGGTACTTTGTCTTCCGCTGATACTGCGTTGTGATAGGATGCATTATCCATTACCAAGCATGATGGTCTGTTTAGAATTGGAAGTAGATCTTTCTCCATCCAGTGCCTGAAAATATGTCCATTCATTTCTGTGTGGTAGTCCCTACGCGGTACTTTTGATTGGAAAATAAGTCCAGCGCATGGACAAGACCTTCTTCACTACTTCCTGCATGTGTTAGTATAATACGCTGGCCTTTGCTGCTTGGTATTTTTCTTTCTGTTCACCGTCTACTGATTGCCATTCTTTAGCATTGGTGTGGTGAGCATTGACCCAGGATTCGTCCAAATATACAATATCATAGCCTTGCCTCCGCGCTCACGGATCTGCCTCAGGTATTTACTTGGGCAGCAATTAAATGTGGCTTTTCACAATAATATTCCTGCCGCCTATAGTTTTTCTGAAGGTGAAGTGCTGGCTCTTACAATTTTTCATAGAGTACTTTTAGAAATGTCTATGCTGCAATCTGATTGCAGTTTTAATTTCAGTTTCTTGAGAGTAACAAGTTGATTTGTCGCAAACATTTTCAAGAGCTCCGCCTTATGACATCTATGTCAAAGTCGCAATTGTTCTTTTCCGTCCTTGCTTGACATTAGTGCACTTTGTGTCCTGTTTAATCCATCGGAAAAGGATTCCTATTTAGACCAAACGCCAGTTGCGCTGCTTCTCAGGGTTATGAATATCGCAATATAGATTCCTATGCTTCTTAGTACTGTCTTATCTCGTGCCTTGTTATCTATATGTGTGTTTGCTCCATATATGTGTCATTTATCCACTATATTGTTTATTGTTCCTCTCCTTTTCCACTTTCGGTTTTTGTGTTGCACTCATTTCGTTGTTCGTTTTTATTCCCAGATTTTCATCAGATAGGTTTATGTTTCCACATGTAATCGTCCATTTGTAGTGTTCTTCGAAATTCGTCATTCTTGTTGTATTGTTTGCTTGATAAAGGCCTTTGGTCGAAACGTTGCTGTTTATCGTCACTGTTTATGTATTTTGTAAAACTGTAGTACTTTGTTTTTACGTGTTTACCTATTTTTCCAAGTTTTACTGCAGTCTCCACCCTTTTTCAATATAGATGACCTCTCTTAGATTCCCTACGGAAGTGTTGGTATAGTAAAACTGTAACCTTCTGCATTGTTATAAATGTGCACTTCAGACTCATTATGAATGTGATATCAATGTCAGTTTTGATAAGCCAACAAATATGATACAATAGCTTCATAGTGAAACACATACAAACAAAGTACTATAGTTTTACAAAAAACAGAAACAGTGACGATAAAAGCAACGCTTGACCAACAAGGCCTTTATCAAAAAGAAAAACAGGAGTGACAAATTAAAATGAAACACAAATGGACGACCAAATACAAACGTATCTAAGGAAAAGCTGGAATAAAAATACAAACATTGGTTTTTATTCCAGCTTTTCCTTAGATACGTTTGTATTTGGTCGCCATTTGTGTTTCATTTTAATTTGTCACTCCTGTTTGTTCGCTTGCTTGATAAAGCCTTGTTGGTCAAACGTTGCTGTTTATCGTCACTGTTTCTGTTTTTGTAAAACTATAGTACTTTGTTTGTACGTGTTTCACTATTTACAAGTTTTACTGCAGTCTTCCCCTATTTCAATAGTTTCATACAAATAGCGAGATACACCTATGACTATACAACGGTATCCCAATTATAACGCTATATGCTTTCCGCTTTCAAAGTCGACTCAAGTTAGTGTGGGATTTCGAAATTGTTGTATACTCACGATATTTCAATGTTACCATAATGTATTTTTAGAACAACGCGTCTGTGTACCGTAGATCTGTTACTATTGTGTACAATCCGGTGAGGTTGATTTTAATATAACCTGAAGAAGAAATATTTCAAACTACATCAAATTTTCTTGGAAAAAATATTTCTCTAGCGTCATGGATATTCTAAGGCTGCTTGCAAAAATCACTGAGATCCAACAGGTAGATTTCGAGAAAATCAATTTCAAACGTGCTCACGAATTAATGGACAGACTATAGCTAGGACATTGTAAGAGAAATGGCAATAGCATAGATTTATGATAAGAGAACTAGCTAGGACATTGTAAGAGAAATGGCAATAGCATAGATTTATGATAAGAGAACTAGCTAGGACATTGTAAGAGGTCTAGGACATTGTAAGAGATATTGTAATAGTCATAATCATATTTTTTTCTGACTAGCTCATTCATACATCTCTGTGACTTCTGACTTCAATACAGACTACGCACTGCCTACAGACTACGCACTGCCTACAGACTACACATTATCTACAGACTACACATTGTCTTCAGACTACACACTGTCTTCAAACTACACACTGCCTACAGACTACACACTGTCTTCAAACTACACACTGTCTACAGACTACACATTGTCTACAGACTACACACTGTCTTCAAACTACACACTGCCTACAGACTACACACTGTCTACAGACTGCAAACTGCCTACACACTACACATTGTCTACAGACTACACACTGCCTACAGACTACACACTGTCTACAGACTACACACTGTCTACAGACTATACATTGTCTACAAACTACACACTGTCTACAGACTACACACTGTCTACAGACTACACACTGTCTTCAAACTACACACTGTGCGCAATTATGGCCGCCCACATATATTTTTCCTGGGTGGGTTGAGGAGGGAAGAGGCAAAATGTCCCAATATAACTTTTTCTACTATTTGACAGAAATATCCTAATACAATTGTCCTCCTTCTGTACAGGAATGTCCTCATTGCACCGCACCCAGAGAACCTAAACGAAGAGGTCATATTTCCTGGACTAACGCTGAGTGAGGAAGTGTACAGCACAACTAGAGAGAGAACTTGTTATCTTGTTAGTTTCTATAAAACGAGCAAGAGATATTTTATTAGATGATTTCGGACCGAATTTAGTTGATAGAGATTTGTGATCTGTTGTGTTAGAAGAGAATGAATAGATGATGCTGAGGAGGAGGAGGAGGAGGAAGACAACGACAAGGACTTCATGAATCAAACAGAAATGGTTGTTGTTCATAAGCTTGTCTGCAAGAACCGGCCGGTTTTACTGTGGTTTCTGCTAAGTACAGGATGTCTATCATGCATAAAAATGTCTTTCTGTCTGTCTGTATAGGTGGAGCTAAAGAGTTTGGGGTTAATTCTGTTGTAATTGTACCAGAAATAGAAAATCAGCTGATGTATGGTTTAGTGTTTTACCCAAGTAAATTAGTGGACTCTATTTCAAATAAGCTTTGGGGATCTCTGTGACTAAGTTGTTAACCTCTTGACCTGCTTTGTGAAGGTTGTAGATTTGAATCTGGATTGCGTCGTTCTGTTCACTAGTGTATTTTTCCAGAGACTCTAGGATTGTTACCGTGCTACAGAGCTTGTGCTTTGTGCAATACTCTCGGCTTATGGCTGGATATTTCTGTGAGAGGACTGAGCCATATGGGGTCAACCCAGTGCAATGAAGTCAATCCTTGGCTTTAAACCCTTTTTAAAACTAGAGGATGTATGGTTAGTTATACCCAAGTAGACTAGATTATATATAATCAGAGCCGTACACAAATGAACCAGATGATATGTAGTCTGAGATGCACAAATGATTAACTGTGGCATGTGGCAGCAAATTTATAAATGTGATACAAAGATAAGTGGGAGGGAAACTTTAAGAAATGGACAGTTTACAGTCTGGCAGTATGCAACACCAAGGCAAAAGACAGGATGCTGGAGATTCATTGCAGCCAACCTTCGATGTGGAGACGGCACCTAATGATGATGATACTAAGAAAGTGTGAAACTACATTTTAGTGGAGATATGAGTGTTAAGGAAAATAACGGTCTAGACTGCGAGCTAACAAAAGATAATAGTTGACTGACAGGCCTATACAGGGTGTTTGTAAAGTCTCACTACACTCATAGTTATAGAACAACTATGAAAAATGAAGTACATGACCTCATAAAAAAAATATGCTCCATAGTCAATTGTGACGCAATATGCAGTGAATGACTGTTATCTGCTGAGTCATTTTTTCACTCAAAACATAATGATGTTTTCAATGGAAGAAATATCATCAGACATGTTGCAAAAGGTATTTGACAATATGAAGAAACGTGTACAGACATGTCTTGACGTCCGTGGTGGATATTTCCAACATCTGTTATAATTAATATTTCGTTGGTTCTTTCCAGTTTACCAAAAAGAACAATAGACCATAGCAGTAACTATTGTAATTAATTTCACTACTTTGTTTTAGCACATTTTTTTATGAGGTCATGAACTTTGTTTTTCAAGTTGCTCTACATATAAAGTGTAGTGAGACTTTAAAAGCACCCTGTACGTGTATAAAGAAAAACAATGATGCACATGTGTACACAAAATTACACATATGTACGTTATATATAATAATAATAAATGACACAGAAAATAGACAAATATGGAAATAGCTGGATATGAGACGAGAACTGAGAAAATAAGACATGTGGACCAGACATGAAAGCTACACTTGAAAAATAAATGTAAAAATTGCACTTGCGGAAACAGTTATTAAAAAATCAGCATTTGTTGACTATTTAAGAAACAAAATATATATATAATTAATGCTCTGTTATTGTTACTCTATCTATATATATATGTAAATAATTCATTATTGTATCTGATTGTTGTTATTGTATGTTGTATTCAAGATTACAACAAATAAAATGAACATACACAAAACAGTCATGCTAACACTATATAAAAGTGGGTGGGCATCTCATCCTACCATGATGCTAGCATGTTTGCAAAGAAATCCACTGTTTGTAACGATCATAGATTTTGTCATATTTTTTACTTCACATTATTTGTATTTTTCATTTTTTAAAAACAATATTTTTCTAATATCCCAAAGTGCGAACATGCTTCCTTGAATTTCCACTTCATCGGTTATAACCTATTACCATATTTTTGTGGTTTTTATGTTTCATTAAATTTCCACTTCATCGGTCATAACCTATTACCATATTTTTGTGGTTTTTATGTTTCATTAAATTTCCACTTCATCGGTCATAACCTATTACCATATTTTTGTGGTTTTTATGTTTCATTAACTCTTTCCACGCTTTAGCAGCACACTGCGCCACGGGAAATCCTGACGCTTTAAGCCGCACACTGCGCCATAGAGTTGCTTCCCTATAAGAAGTCTTTCTAGTATTACTTCTACTGTTTTACTTATACTACTTTTCAACCTTGTTATTCTATTGGTTGTCCAGTTTTCTTTAATTTAGTATATAATAAGATATATATGTTTATTTATTGACGAGTAGTTGGGATCGTAATTTTTTAAAATTTTTTTACTTCCCTTGAATTAACTGCTTAAAAATTGAGAAAATAAATGGGCGTGGAAAGAGTTAAATTTCCACTTCATCGGTCATAACCTATTACCATATTTTTGTGGTTTTTATGTTTCATTAAATTTCCACTTCATCGGTCATAACCTATTACCATATTTTTGTGGTTTTTATGTTTCATTAAATTTCCACTTCATCGGTCATAACCTATTACCATATTTTTGTGGTTTTTATGTTTCATTAAATTTCCACTTCTTAACCCTTTAGCTGCTAAAGATGTATATATACATTTTCCCATTCACTTCTAAAGATGCATTAACACATCTGTTATTATCTCTCCTCTGTGGGTTAAAGACGTGTTAACACATTATACATTGCTACTGTCACTGCTGTAGGCGTACATTCACGTTGTGACCTAGAAACAAAGAGTAGCTATTTTTAGCTCAGCCTTCAGAAAGTATGTAGAAGCGAAAGGGTTAAGTCATCAATATGTAGCTTTGAAGAAGAATATTTTTGTGGCATTCATGTTTCTTGAATTTCCACTTTCTTCAGTCATAATCTGTTTCATATTTTTGTGGCCCCGTCTGTTGTCGGGCCAGCAATGGATGCAAAGAATAGTTACACTGTGACCTACAAGGCATGTATGAGGTAACTGAGGTAGGGGCCTAGGAAAGCTATCCTAGTAAATAAAAGCGTCACAGATATTGAATGTACTGGCTCACTTGTAGGCGCATAACTGACAATATACAATTGCTTCTATGCTCAAACACAGATAAATCACAGAGTGATCTTCTTCTTCTTCTTTGCCTTCGTTCTATACAACCAATTTTAATCACTCTTTGTGATATGTTTGATCTTTGCCAAGAACGTGTATACGTTGCACATTGGTTTGATAGGCCCCTAAATGCATAGACTTCTATACATTTAGGACATGTGCATCCGATTTCAGCCAAACCTCCTTAGTCGCCTCTTACGACATGCGTGGCAGGTAACAGTGGTGCTATTCTTTACACCCCAAATTTGAGCCCGGTAACCACTGAAGAAACTATATCTGAATCAATATTATCTTCTTCTTCTTCTTTGCGTTTGTTCTATACAACCAATTTTAATCACTCTTTGTGATATGTTTGATCTTTGCCAAGAACGTGTATACGTTGCACATTGGTTTGGTAGGCCCCTAAATGCATAGACTTCTATACATTTAGGACATGTGCATCCGATTTCAGCCAAACCTCCTTAGTCGCTCTTACGACATGCGTGGCAGGTAACAGTGGTGCTATTCTTTACACCCCAAATTTGAGCCCCGTAACCACCAGGCGACAGAGTAGTTAAACAAGTGGTCGATGTGGAGCATACGAAGATCAATATTTTGGTGGTTTTCATGTTTCATTGAATTTCCACTTTCCTCAGTCATAATCTATTATCATATTTGTGTGGTTATTCATGTTTCTGAAGTCATTAACTCTTGGTCTAGTCCTGAAATATTCATATTTCTAAAGTCATGTTTCTTTCTAATTATATTTTTAGCATACATAATTATTGGCATAATTTTGTTTTTTAAACATTCATAATTTCTCATGTCATAATTTGTCCTGTCAGAATTTGTCCTGTCAGAATTTGTCCTGTCATAAGTTTCCTGTCATAAGTTGTCCTGCCATAATTTTTCACATGTCATAACTTGTCATGTCATAATTTCTCACATGTCATAATTTGTCATGTCATAATTTGTCATGTCATAATTTGTCCTGTCATAAGTTGTCCTGTCATAATTTCTCACATGTCATAATTTGCCATGTCATAATTTGTCCTGTCATAAGTTGTCATGTCATAAGTTGTCATGTCATAAGTTGTCCTGTCATAATTTTTCTCATGTCATAACTTGTCATGTCATAATTTCTTACATGTCATAATTTGTCATGTCACAACTTCTCACATGTCATAATTTCTCACATGTCATAATTTTGTTATGCCATAATTTATCATGTCATAATCATGTCCGATATCTAATCTGCTAAGTTGAAACTTGATACCAACTTTCACTTTCAGAGTTAGAGACATATTTTGAATCATCACAATCAATCACATTTACATAGTAGGTGTTCTGCTGCTGTCACTTTTAGCCAGGGACTGAGCACATATAGGGCGCAAGAAGGGGGGCACTAAGACAGACATTTTGTTATTGGTTATTGGTTACTAAACTGATGTCATTGCACTCGGGCAGACCCATAGGTGCTCAGTCTCCCAACAGATATCGAAGAGTATGCATACTGATGGTTCCTGTGGCTCGCTGATTAAACACACCTCTCACTCTGCCTCTCAGGCATCCAGTTCGACTGAACAACGGGTAACTCCAAACTGCTTAAATCGCTTGATTGATTCAACATCGATTTTAGTGTCCTCATCCAACAGAGAGTCGCGAAGAGACCGAAGAATATCCCCTTATCCATCTTCAACTCCCAAACAATCGATGCTGTTGATGCAAGCCTGTCCGCTCTCTCATTACGTAAACACCCGCATGCCCAGGACAGTATATCCACGTAAGCGCTGGAGGTTAGAAACTTCTATAGACGACAGACATTTTGATTCTAACCAGTTTTGAAGGTGTTTTATTCTCCAGTAAGATAAAGTCAAAATATTCAGTATACAAAGTATACAAAGTAGTCAACAAAGTATATATATATGGAACTGCAGTAAAACTATTTGATTAGCAAAACACGTAATTACATAGTACTGTAGTTTTACAAATTACAAAAACAATGACAAAATACAGCAACGTTTCGACCAACATGTATTCATGTATTCATGTTATATTCCATTCTTATGCTTCTTAGTACTTTCTTGTATTCATGTTATATTCCATTCTTATGCTTCTTAGTACTTTCTTGTATTCATGTTATATTCCATTCTTATGCTTCTTAGTACTTTCTCTTCCTATGCTTTGTAATCTATATGGGTATATGTTGCATGTATTCAAGTTATATATTTACTAGATGTTTCATTGTTTCTTTTCCTTTCTATTTCTAGTTTTTATGTGTGTTTTTGTGTTACATTTATTTCGTTATTCGTTTTTATTCCAGATTTTCCTAGATACGTTGGTATTTGGTCGTCCATTTGTGTTTCATTTTAATTTGTCACTCCTGTTTGTTCGCTTGCTTGATAAAGGCCTTGTTGGTCAAACGTTGCTGTATTTTGTCATTGTTTTTGTAATTTGTAAAACTACAGTACTATGTAATTACGTGTTTTGCCTTTAAGATAAAGTCACAAAGAAGATCAAAGCAAACACAAAGCTGAGAATCTTTCAATCAAATGTGAAGTCAGTACTGTTCTATGGCTCAAAAACATGGAGGACAACAAAAGAAACCACCAGAAAACTACAGACCTTCGTAAATGGATGTTTACGTAGAATAGAGGGACTGATATGGTACGATAAAATTACAAACGAGGAACTCAGAGAAAGAACTAAGCAGATACCAGTGAAGAAAAAGCTAAGAAAGAGACGCTGGCGATGGATAAACACACATTGAGAGAGCCAACAGAAAGTATTGCAAGAAATTCTCTGTTTTGGAACCCATAGGGAAAGAGTAGTAAGGAAAAGTCTAGAAATACCTGGAGAAGAGAGCTGGAGGCTGATATTAAAAGGATAGGCAAGATGTGGGAAGAGATGGCAGGAGACAGGAAGGGCTGGAAGAAGTTTGTTGAGGACCTGTGCTCCGTTGGGAGTTGAAAGGTGAATAATAATAAGAAACAGAAAATAATGTATTAATTCATTTTTCTTCTAGTGTTTCTGAAAATAAGGAATGTTACTTGTCTTATCTGTATTGTTTTTTTGTACATCATTAGAGATGAGAGCGGGTGTGCTCATACTATCATCAGGTATCATCTCCACATAAAAAAATGAATGCGTGGGTCTACAACATTACCCGTCTCTTACCTTGATGTTCCACTCTGCCAGATTATGATTCATCTTATCTCTTGCTGTTTTCCTTCAACTTGTGTTTCGGTCTTCCTCTTGCTTGCAGTCATTCAACTTTTCCCTCTAATAATTAATTTAGTTTAGTCATCGGACTATCATCACTGCACATCGAACCAATTAGTCCATAAGTGCTCCAATCTCCTCCTCAGTGTGTGGCAACTAACAACACCAGTTCTTTGTTGGTTTACTATTCTTCTTTGGCTACCAGTATAGTGCTCTTGTCTAGTTACACTACAATTGACTTGGTATTCTTGCTGTGTCAACTGTGCGTTTGTTGTGATTGTGGGTATTCAGAAAATGGCGGACAGCAGTTATGATGGACCGACTCAATCTGCCGTATGCAGTGTTTTACGTGTGCAGAAAGCTGGATTTTGTCGTGATTGATGTTCCCTTCGACATGAATTGCAATTCAAATAATGAACAGTTTTGTGTTGACACTTTAGCGACGGCCATATGCATGTATGCGGTGCTGGTTGCTTTTTGTGGCGGTACGGCTGTTTCATTCTGAAATTAGTTCACGACACAGGAGACAGTTGTTAGCATTTCGTGTGATTTTCGTTGGCACAGGAACGGAGCAATTATGGGGTGACCTGTTGCAGTGAACTATGGTATTTTTGCAGTCTGGTTAGTGTTGTAGATTCACTACCATTACTTTGAATAAGATTTTAGTTAATGTGTCAAGTTTCTTTATGTATCCGAAATATTGTATTTGTTTGTTTTTTATTTCTGGTAATAATTCTTTCTTATTTACTTATTTTTCTAGAACTTTTTTTTGTTGCTGTTTTTATTTTCATGAAAATATAATGTATTCTTCTGTACATCCACATATCAAAGGTATTAGTTATGTCTTCCAAATACTTGTTCATTGTCCATGTTTCTCAACCATACAAATAATACAGAGTAAATATAGTCCTCATCTTTAGCTTATTTGTTATCTGTTTAGATCTTATGTTCCTAAAGTGGGCGGTATCTCTCTATAGTGGGCGCTGAAGCATTCTGGGGAGGTGGAGGGGGATAGTGGCATTGGGTGGGGGAGGGGGTCAGGCAATCTAGCGGTCGGTGGTTCCTTATAGAAGAAATTATTAATATATATTTTAAAATAAATTATTTTCGTGATTTTGCGTTGGAATAACTGTGTTCAAGATGAAGCACATATTGACCACTACTTTTCAATACTTTAATGGCATAAGCAGTTATATATCATGAGTTGCTATTTGCATTTTTAAAAATATCAATCTGCTTGAACGTAAAAAACTGTTATAAGAAGGAGGAGGGGGAAACTGTGGGTGGGTGTGGCATGTTACAAACTTTATGTCTTGCAAAGTGGACGGTGGCCGAACCGAGCTATGGCGTCTAGCTTAGCAGGAGCTACTATCAACTACACTAGGAGTCCCAGCTGTATGTTACTAACTTTATGTCTTGCAAAGTGGACGTGCGAAAGTTTGGGAATCTATGGTTTAGATGTTAGACTTATGTTATTGAATTAGCTTGTTTATTTCTACTTTCTTAATCCATGTTCACATCTACGATCATCTGTAATCATGTGTCCTAGATATAAGATTCACTTGCTTCAGTAGTTCTCTGTGTATTTAAGGTGGCTGGGTTGTGGTTAAATCCTTGCATTGCGTTCCGAATCTCATTTAAATCCGGACTGCACCATTGTGTTCAAAAGTGCATTTTTCAGAGATCCCTGGGTTGTTGCCGAAGCTATAGAGCTCATGCTTTGTGCAATAGTCTAGGCACATGGTGTACAGTACTTGTGGAGAAGGATCAAACTGTATGGCGTAAAACCCAGTGTTAAATGAAGTAAATCCTTTGGTTTTTTACCCTTTTAGTCTCTGCATCCTTCTTCTTTGAACGCTCCATATCGACCACTTGTTAAACCACTCTTGTGATCTGTATGTGATCTGAGCATACTAGCGATTGTACATTGTGCCAGTTCTACTTCGTCATCATCAAATAGCTTGTCCTGAGCAGAACATTGCCACCCCAACAGTCCTCCGGAATTTCTCTCTCTCATAGGCCAGATGTCCTGCCTCTTTCAGCCATCATGTTCAAACCATCAGTTACATCCTGAATCCATCTTATCTGTGGTCTTCCTCTTCTTCTCTTTGCCGGTATGCCTCCTTCCATGATGGTCTTCTCAGCCCTTCATATCTTTTTATATGTCCAAAAGTTCTACATTAACCACTTGTTAAACCACTCTTTGTGGTTGGTATGTGATTTGTGTCTTAAAGTGTGACATTGTTGTGCCAATTGGGGGACGACAGATTTGTAGGTCAGCACATCCAGTTTCTGTATGTTTTTTATTATGGATCTCTCCCTAAGTTGCAAACAACAACACAAAAACCTAACCACAGGAGTCTATCCCCATAGACGAGTCAATGTCCTATTAGTCTTGGACCTCACAGTCAAAGTTTTTCAGTCTTTCACCACTGAGAGCTGGGGTTGGCTTGTGTGTTCTACAGGTCACCAGCAGGCTACTAATTTTCACTATTTTCTCTTCAAACGAGTGACTGGTCTACCCCAAAACTCTTCTGGATGCAGTCAGGTGCAGAGAACATCTTGTAGACCATATCAATGTCTGTTCTTCCCTTTTAACCCTTTAGCTGCTAAGGACGTATATATGTTTTTTTCCATTTACTTCTAAAGACGCATTAACACGTCTGTTATTATCTCACCTCTGTGAACTAAAGATGTATTAACACGTTATATATTGCTACTGTCACTGCTATAGGCGTACATTCAAGTTTGTGACCTAGAAACAAAGAGTAGCTATTTTTAGCTCAGCCTTCAGAAAGTATGTAGCAGCAAAAGGGTTAACATCCCGTAAATATTAATAAATGTTCTTTTGATGTGAAAATCAAAACAAGGTTTTTTTTAAATAAAAATCTGATCTCAAAAATAATTTTATTGATTTTACAGTAAAACTTTTTTTTTTGAATTTCAATAAATACAGACATTGTATTATTATCATTTTATGTATTCTATGTTTATCGCTGACTTTTTATTAATTGTTTCTTGCAAACTGTAGGATTCATTATCATTTTTATTAATTCTGATTCAGTTCACTATCTGTGCACCAAACTAGCCTCTACCTTTCAGATCATACTCAATTTTGTTTAACATGTTTGTAAAGAGCATCAGTGTTTGAAATTGATTTTTTACTGAAAAGAACGGTGTTTGTTCTTCTGTACTACCAATTCCCAAGTCCAGTCTTCTGAAAATAGTTACCTGTGCACCTCTGAAGTCGGAGAATGGACGCCTGTATGGCGGGGGACACTTATAATAAGGAAAGCAAGCCTTCACTCAAAAATCAGTCAGAAACGCCAGTACCAGGTGCCCTGACTACTCCCAAACTCATAGCGGACGAACGCAAGAAGTTACCTGTATTTTGTGACTTGGACAAAAATTGGATATCGTTGTCAGGACGATTTTTAAATATTCTTTCTCTAACCTAATAAACTTGCTAAAAAGGGACCAAGTACCTATTGGGACAAACTTAAAGTCTAGACGTCGATTCTTTTCAATTTTGAAACTCTGTATGTCATTATTTTCTTTATTTTCTATTTTGTAATTTGGTCTTCACCATTTTGTATATGTTTTATTTACTTTATAACATATTTAATGCAAGGAACGTCTACTTCCTTATTGTATGTACACAGGGTTTTTGGATAAATATCCATATATATATATCCACATAAATATCGACATAAATATCCACATAAATATCTACATAAATAGCCACATAAATATCCACATAGTGGACAAGGCTGAAGACTGAGCCTTATTTCATTATTTCTGAAGTACTGTCATTATTTTGATCATTATTTTCACCATTATTTATGCCATTATATTGACTATTATTACTGTAAGTATTCATTTCTTATATATCGAGGGTCTCTGTGGCTAAGTGGTCACGCCCTTGCTCTGTGAGTCGAAGGTTCAAATCTGGACCGCACTGTACTGTTCATGAGTGCATTTTTTCCATAGACCCCTAGGATTGTTGCTGGAGCTACTGGATTCCTACAGTACTCTCTGCAGGTGATGTGCCACTTCTACGGAGAGGGACCAAGCCATATTGGGAAACATGGTGCAATGAAATCAGTCCTTCAGCTATAAAACCCCCTTTAAAACATCTTATATATCGAGGAGCATAGGCTCATAAACAGCACCATATCCCTGGAAATTATGTGTTTTGGCCACGTTAAACAACACGATGGTTTGGAGAGAACAGTAATGGAAGGCATGGTTCTACGGGGTAGAGGCAGAGGAAGACCAAGACGAAGGTGGCAGCAGGACATCAAAGAAACCTTGAATCATGATTAATTCATTATTTGATTATAGGTTTATTTTGTGCTTGTTGAAATATCTTGATCCAGTTTTTGAATCTGCTCCAGATCATATACTGACTGATCCAGTTTTTGTATGTATGCTCCAGATTATATGCTGTCTGATCAGTTTTGTATGTAGCTCCAGAATTAATATCTGACTGATCCAGTTTTTGTATGTATGCTCCAGATTATTACTGACTGATCCAGTTTTGATGTATGCTCAAGACTATATCTGTCTAATCCAGTTTTTGTATGTATTGCTCAGATCATATACTGTCTGATCCAGTTTTTGAGTATGCTCCAGATCATATACTGTCTGATCCAGTTTTTGTATGTATGCTCCAGATTATATACTGTCTGATCCAGTTTTTGTATGTATGCTCCAGATCATATACTGACTGATCCAGTTTTTGTATGTATGCTCCAGATCATATACTGACTGATCCAGTTTTTGTATGTATGCTCCAGATTATATTCTGTCTGATCCAGTTTTTGTATGTATGCTCCAGATCATATTCTGTCTGATCCAGTTTTTGTATGTATGCTCCAGATCATATTCTGTCTGATCCAGTTTTTGTATGTATGCTCCAGATCATATACTGTCTGATCCAGTTTTTGTATGTATGCTCCAGATCATATACTGACTGATCCAGTTTTTGTATGTATGCTCCAGATCATATACTGACTGATCCAGTTTTTGTATGTATGCTCCAGATTATATTCTGTCTGATCCAGTTTTTGTATGTATGCTCCAGATTATATTCTGTCTGATCCAGTTTTTGTATGTATGCTCCAGATCATATTCTGTCTGATCCAGTTTTTGTATGTATGCTCCAGATCATATACTGACTTATCCAATTACTGATTTTTCTCCAGGTCATGATCTGTCATTGTTTAACTGCTGTTCCTTTCCCAAAGAAATACTCTGTCATCCATGATCAATGTTTCTCACACTATTGTCTTCAGGTGCCCAGGAGAACCACAAACTGTTGTCTTCAGGTGTCCAGGAGAACCACAAACTGCTGGCCTTGATGGTTTCATGTAAAAGGGTTATCAATATTCTGTATATATAATATCAATAGTTTAGAATTGTGTTATATGATATGTATCATCATATTTAGTGTGGCTGTTCTGTTATGTGACATGTATCATCATATTTAGTGTGGCTGTTCTGTTATGTGATATGTATCATCATATTTAGTGTGGCTGTTCTGTTATGTGACATGTATCATCATATTTAGTGTGGCTGTTCTGTTATGTGATATGTATCATCATATTTAGTGTGGCTGTTCTGTTATGTGACATGTATCATCATATTTAGTGTGGCTGTTCTGTTATGTGATATGTATCATCATATTTAGTGTGGCTGTTCTGTTATGTGATATGTATCATCATATTTAGTGTGGCTGTTCTGTTATGTGATATGTATCATCATATTTAGTGTGGCTGTTCTGTTATGTGATATGTATCATCATATTTAGTGTGGCTGTTCTGTTATGTGATATGTATCATCATATTTAGTGTGGCTGTTCTGTTATGTGATATGTATCATCATATTTAATGTGGCTGCCCAACCGCCCAAACCGATGTACCAGACCTCCCCATAAATTGTATTCATGTGAAAATCTGATTCATGCAGCCTTAGCATTGGTGTGTTTTACGTCACATCTTCAGCCCATTTGGAGCCCTGGTGCCTATCCTTCTGCGATGTGTCCGGTTTCAGCCAGCGTTTACTCGGTTCACTCTCCGTTCTGTAGCCATCTAGTGGTTTTTTACGGTGTGGGGTAGCTAGCCCCACGCCAACCTCCTTAGTCTTACGACATGCGTGGCAGGTAACAGTTGTTCTATTATTTACACCCTAATTTGGGCCCCGGTAACCACTTGGGCAGTCACTGTATCTAACCGCCCCGTGTGTTGTCAGGGCTCACAAGGGGAGCAAAGAATAGAAGCCCTGCGACCTACAAGGCACGTTGTAAGAGGCGACAGAGGTAAGGGTCTAGTGAAGCTACCCTAGTAAATAAAAAGCATTGCAGACATCGGATGGGCTGGCCTACTTGTATAACTGGCACAATTTACAATTGATCTTAGGCTCAGATCACATATAAATCACACAGAGTGGTTAACGAGTAGTCGATATGAGAAGCGTTCGAATGAGAAAATACCGCTTGTTAGGGCAGTATAGGACAGTGGGGACATGTGCCTGTGAAATTTAATGGCCTCATGGCTAGTGCAGTGGCCGTGAAACTGTTCAGGTTAGGATTTTTCTTTATGCCCCCCCACAGAAAAAAACTCATTGGCCTTACTGTGGATTGAACCCGAGTCTCTGGCATGAGAGCAGTGCACTAATCCATTCGGTCAGACACTCGGTTTGTGGTTTACATTGGATTAAGCACTTGTTCAGAGATCGCTGATACGAGTCGGCTCATCAATCAAAATAGAACTGGTACGGTCAGTCGATGGACGCTGTTAGAGATATTACGAAGGAGATCGGAGCACCTATGGACATGTCCGGAGTGCAATGAAGATGTTCCAAACTGAAACTGAAGACTAATAATGTTGAGTAACAGTTTTTTATTTTTGAGTCCAAGAATTTGACTGTTGAGTGAAAGTACTTAACTGTTGTGTTACAACAAACAAATGAGGTTGTGTATTAATTGAATCCCAGTGCAGACATGTTGAGTATTGGTTTGATTGTTTCTGCCATCAACTCCACATTAATTGTTTCATTTAAATCCATTTCCGGCTTTTTAAATTTCTAAATTTGAATTATTTTTTTAAAATGATTTTGTTTTTTTAATATCCTTCTAAGGTTGATCATGTTAATGTAAGATACGAAACAAATAATATAATATTTTCTTTTACTATTTCGTTTTTATATAAATAATGTTCATTACATTGTTTTATTGTATCGTTTCAGTTGAAAATGTACAACTTTTTAAAGTATCCGGTTAGTACCATTGTGTGTTGATATGTGGACAAATATCCATGTTTTTACAATCATTGAGTATGCTATGGAGCAGCGCTGTTCAAGGATCCATGTTTTTACTATCATTGAGTATGCTATAGCAGCGCTGTTCAACAAGGATCCATGTTTTTACTATCATTGAGTATGCTATGGAGCAACGCTGTTCAACAAGGATCCATGTTTTTACTATCATTGAGTATGCTATAGCAACGCTGTTCAACAGGGAGCCATGTTTTTACTATCATTGAGTATGCTATGGAACAGCGCTGTTCAACAAGGATCCATGTTTTTACTATCATTGAGTATGCTATGGAAACACGCTGTTCAACAAGGATCCATGTTTTTACTATCATTGAGTATGCTATGGAGCAACGCTGTACGCCTTCCGACATCATGGCGCCTGTGTCATGTACATTTATATTGCCGTATTTTATTTTATACCAGATTTAACATTAATCAGATTTCAAGACAACAAAATCTTTTTCAGAGGTTTGTTGAACATCCTGTCAACGATCTCCATTTTATCATTTGGTTTATTGTAACTGTTCTACTGCCTCTAACCTCATCCTTTGCTTTTTCCAGGGCCATGCTGTGCTATTATAAAGAAAGGTGGCCGCATCAGGCGGTACCATAAGAGGGGCGGCATAAGCAGCGAAATCAGAATCACAATTGATGGTTATTTTAAAGAAAACATTTAAGGGGCATTTCAAGACTTGCATCATACTGAGAAACTATACCGCACGGCCCTGACTTTTTCGCTAGAGAAATAGTTCGCATCTAGTAGTAGTAGTAGTAGTATCGCAATCATCACATGGCACCCTCCTTCATAACCAGCAGTCAGATGCGCCCCAATTTTAAAAACGTTGGACAGTACTGCTAAGGAATATTTCACTGAACTATGGTGAAACCGTTGTAAAGATGAATTCTGTGTACATTTGTTCTAGAGTTATCTGATGTTCATTTATGCGTTATATCCCTTAGCAGTGGCGGCTCGTGTTTATTTTTTTGTTGGGGCCAGACACAAATTTTGAGAATAATCATGGTGTTGGGTTATGTTATATTTTAATTTATTAAATACGCGTAATAAATACCCGTTACACACTATTCCTAGTGGGGCCCGGTCCCACTGTCCCTTAGTATTATGTTCTTAAAACGATGTGAACGAAATTACATTAAAATCATTACAGTTGTATCTGATTGATTGGTTGATCTATTATTATGTAGAAGACCAGTTGTTAGCATTTCGTGTGATTTTCATTGACACAGGAACGGAGCAATTATGGGGTGACCCGTTGCAGTGAAGTTGGAACCGTACTTATGAACTTATGAACTATGTAGAAGACGAGTAGGAGGAAATGGCAAAGCCCAGCAGTTAGTACTCTGGTCTCTGAACCTTAAGGATACAGATTCGATCCTCCTTAGAATTAGAATTTATATCCCTGCCGTGATAGGATGAAAGTTCAAGAAGTAAAAACAAGGTAAAATAGTTTTACAATGTTTACGAAAGGTAGTAATTTTAGTTAAGATAGTTTTGCTTTTGCTACATAGTTTTACTACAGTCTTCCCTTGCATCAATAACAATGTCTGCCATTTTGCTGCAACTGTTTGTCTTGTCATTTTTGTAACTTTATAAAACAACATTACTTCCTATATTTACGTATTTCGCCTTTGGTACATAGTTTTACTGTAGTCTTCCTTTGTATTGGTGAAATGATATAAAACATCTATTCTGCACACTGCGATATGACTGCATGGGCAAGTATACTGTAGTACATACCCTAATAATCTCTCTGCAACATCGAGACAGGATGCCCTAGAGAAACCCTGAAACGAACTTTACTGAAAGAGGCGAGAATGATATCGGACTCAATTCCATGGATCGAGTTGCATAGGATAGAGCAGTATGGAGAAATTACTTGCAGGTCCTATGTAACGTTTAACGATAAGATAGGAATTATTATTATTATTATGAATTGACTGAGGCTGTAAGAATGAGTACATGACTTCTGCATAGATGAACACAAATTAATGACGCACTGAAAGCCATATTCATTTTATTATTATAATTTCAATAATTCTGTCAGAAAATGTAATGTTGCCATCATGAAATGTCCATATATTAATTATGTTAATTTTGAATGTCATTGCCACTACTGTCCAAGTAATAGTAGAAGATTGGACTGAATTTCATTTGGGTGTGGAACGGGAATTTCCCATGTTTTAATTGATGATAGTCGTAATAATAATCATTATTCATGTCTATTTTTAGATACTGTAAAACCCGCTGTGTGTGTCTCTCTCTGTCTATAGTATGCACTTCTAGTATTTGAATGGATAAATAATTATGATGGTTATAAAATAGATTGTACAGTAATACATACAATATTATGTGCACGTTTGTGCTTGTATGTTGTTGATTTATTAATAAAATAAAGATTTGAACAAGTTCCTATCACATGTGAATGTCGTAATTTGTGTGTGCTACAAAGAAAAATGAGGGATAGCAGTGTATCCATACTTTAAATCAGTGGCGGCTCGTAGTCATTTTTCTTGGTGGGACCAGACACACATTTTCGGAAAAATCATGGTTTTTGGAGTATTTACTATTATTTGTTTAATCCGGGGAAGTTATACCCTTTCGATTTTTGGTGGGCAGTGCCCCACTGGCCCTTAATGACGAGCGCCCATGCTTTAAATATCAGAAAGTAGTTGTAGTAGCAGCAGTATTTTTGTCTTCACATTTCACATCTAGGGAGATATACGTCTGCTTCCAAGATCTCATATCCAAAGCCATCTTTTTCAGATCTATCTTCATTTTCTTGTATTCCGTCTCCAACTCCTGTCTTCATGTGTTCCTGTGTCTTACCCACAACCAGGCTCTAGCACAGGCCAGACAACTGGCCGGGTATTCCTGACCTAGATAAGAAAAGGGATCTGGAAATTACAGATGTTTGATAGAACAATGCACGCTTTTTTTGCAATTTTACTCAATTCTGTGAGTCTATGGTTATTTATTGGTGAATAATATTTATAATATTGATATTCCTTATTGTTAAACTTAACTTGTTGCATAATATAACTTCGATTTAGCATTTTGTGTTGATTTTAAAATGAATTCGTCTATATACAACAATACTGGAATGCGAGGTCACGTGGTGTAGTTGGGGTCTGATTTCCACAATTCTTACCTGAGCCCGAAGGCCCAGTAGTTTATAGTTGGCTCTGGTCTTACCTTACCTTTATTACCCTGTGGTTCCATTGTAATGCCTGTCTCGTGATGCTGTTAGGGGTCACCTCAGTGTGTGTCCTATTCATTGCCACCGTTGTCCCACTCTAGCTGTTTCCTGTTTGTGGTCTTGTCATATCATCGCAATGAAGTATCCTGCCCGTGCATCTATTGATGAATATATGCAAATTTGTGGTGTTCCCTTAGTTTGTTCTCCATACTCTCGCTCCTCCCTACAGAAGGTCAGTCTCAACAATGTGTTCCTCTTAGCTGTTCTCCATATCTCCGCTCCTCCCTACAGAAGGATAGTCTCAACAATTGAGTTAAATATCATTATCTTAGTTTTATAGTAAAATATGGAACTGCAAGTTATGTAGTTTTAAAACTAAATTATGAATTCTCATTTTCAATGTTGTTTCAATTCTACCATATACCAGTGAGAGTTGGAAAATGATTAAAGGTATAGATAGCAAGTTGAATGCATTTGAAAATAAATGTCTGCGAAAAATAATCAATATAAAATGGAACGAATTTAGAAGAAGTGATGAAACCAGACTCGTGTCTGCGCAGAATAGAGGGAATAAGATGGTATGATAGGGTTACAAATGAGGAACTTATGGAGAGAACAAGACAGATTCCAGTGAACGAACAGGTTAAAAAAGATGCTGGCGCTGGATAGGACACACTTTACGAAAACCGGAGGGGAATATAACAAAAAGGGTCCTTGCCTGGAACCAGCAGGGACAACGAAAGAAGGAGGCCGAGAAATACATCGAGACGAGATTTGGATGCAGAGATCAACAATATAAAGAAGAGCTGGAGTCAGCTGCAGGAGATAGCTAGAGATAGGAAGACTTGGCATGAGTTGGTTGAGGACCTATGCACCAATCCGGGTTTAAAATGCAGAGAGAGAGAGAGAGAGATGAAATCAGAGAAATGTCTGATCAATCACTAGTAACATCTGTTATAAGAAGGAGAAGATAGAGATATGTTGGGCACACCTTGAGAAGAAATGTCTGGTCAACTGCTAGTAACATCTGTTATAAGAAGGATATGTTGGGCACACCTTGAGAAGAAACATCTGTTATAAGAAGGAGAAGATAGAGATATTTTGGCACACCTTGAGGAGAAATGTCTGGTCAACCACTAGTAACAAGCGTTATAAGAAGGAGAAGATGGACATCTTCCAGATTAGCCATCCTTCATATTAGTTCAAGTACCACATCTGACAACAAATTTAGAAGAATATTGCATCAGAAATTGTCAGTAACTATAACACTAGATTGGTTATTGGTTACTGAGCTGATGTTACAGCACTACCGGCGGACCTATAGGTGCTCAGTCTCCCCCAACATATATCGAAGAGCACTCATACTGATAGTTCATATGGTATATGCATATTTTCTTGCTTGATCTTCAGGAGAATCAGACGACACTGCACGAACCCGTAGCAACCCTTGGTGCTCATTGGAAATATCTTCATCTTCTTCTTCGAAAGCTCGATATTAATCCACTTTAACCTGTTAACCACTCTTGTGATTTTATGTGATCTAAGCTTAAGAGCGATAGTACATTGTGACAGTTATGCGTCTACAAGTAGGTGAGGGCGTCCCATTTCTGCGACGTTTTTTATTTACTATGGTAACTTTCCTAGGCATCTACCTCAGTCGCCTCTTACGACATGCATTGTAGGTCACAGTGGTACTAATTTTACCCCCTCAATCCCTCTTGCGAGCCAAGGGCAACACAGGGCGATTGAAAATATTACAACTTACAAAACCTTTAGCAATAGAACAACTGAATTCTTGTACTTGAATGTCATTCCAGATTGTCAAACTTTGCCATGTTAGTTTATAGTAAACGACTTGTTAGATAAAAGCTGGAATATATAAAAAGTAAAGGAAAGTAAAGGAACCCTTTCATACCTCGTGGTATATAGGTCAACACAGTGTTAGGCCTGTATTTTTTCATTGACCGTCGGCACACAATGTGTGATGTGGTCAGCATCACGCCGGCCGCCTTTACTTTCCCAGATCATGTCTGGTACCCAGTTGAGGCTGGGTCGACCTGAGAGCCGTCGTGGTCGGGAAAATTCCACGCGCAGTGCGGGAGCTGAACCCAGACCACCAGCCTTGCGAAGCGAGTTCACTAACAACTACGCTACAGCGGCTCTCTAGAATATATATATATATATATATACCGTCGATAGTGTGTACATTCACGTGTCTTATATTGTTTACTATCAATGTGAAACGAGACACTACACTATTCATTTCTCTAGGAGATATAATGTTACAAGTCTCATGTACAGAAAGCATACCATGTGTGAAATGAAATGCTTGAGGAAGACAGTGGGGTCACTAGGAAAGACAGACTACGAAATGAGGACATAGAAGCAGAGTGGGCATAACTTCATGCACCGAATACATCGAAAGACAACAAATACAGTGGTTTGAACATTTAATCAGAATGAAATACAACCAACCACCAATAACAGCAAACAATAAAAAAGATCGGGTACTAGATCTAAGGAAGACCAAGAAAAAGATGGATAGACAATATCAAGACCACACTACATAAACACGGATACAACACAACAAGGGCACTCATCTGCCATAGAACGCAAATTAAAGCTCCCATCCCTACGCTAACGGCAAGAGTGGACAGCCAACTACATCTTCTACCTGGGAATAGACAATAATCTCATACACAATCACGTGATATAAAACTAAATATAGGGCCAGCGAAAGTTGATTCTTTCCGGAAAGAGTCTAAGTTCTTATCTCTTTCAGTTTATTAGGCAGCAGTTGATTAAAATATCATTCAGGTTTGTCCTACGGATTCAAAAAGTTCCAGTGACTCGGCTTAAAGATGCTTTAATCCCCTACATAACAACCCAATAAAGTACAAGTTTTCATTCTCCCTCTCTCTCTCCCTCCCTCTCTTCCTCCCTCTCTTCCTCTCTCTCTCTTCCTCTCTCTCTCTTCCTCTCTCTCTCTCTTCCTCTCATTATCCCTCTCCCACTCTCTCTCCTTCTCCCTCCGTCTCTCTCCTTCTCCCTCTCTCTCCTTCTCCCTCTCCTTCTCCCTCTCTCTCTCTCCCTTCCTCTCTCTCTCTCCTTCTCCTCTCTCTCTCTCCTTCTCCCTCTCTCTCCTTCTCCCTCCGTCTCTCTCCCTATCTTCCTCTCCCGCTCTCTCCTTCTCCCTCTCTCCTCTCCTCCTTCTCCTTCTCCTCTCTCTCCTCTCTCCTCTCCTTCTCCTCCCTCCTTTCTCCCTCTCCTCTCTCCTCTCTCTCCTCCTTCTCTCCTCTCCTCTCCTCCTTCTCCCTCTCCTCTCCTTCTCCCCTCCCTCTCCTCCTTTTCCCTCTCTCCCTCTCCCTCTTCTCTCCCTCTCTCTCTCTCCTCTCTCTCTCTCCTCTCCTCTCTCTCTCCCTCTCTCTCTCCTCCTCTCTCTCTCTCCCTCTCCTCCCCCCTCTCTCTTCTCTCTCTCTCTCCCTCCTCTCTCTCTCCCTCTCTCTTCCTTCTCTCTCTCTCTCTCTCCTCTCCTCCTCTCTCTTCTGTGTGCTTTCTCCCATTCTCCATTTCAAGTCATTGTTCTTCATGTTATTTCTCAATAAGATTCCAAGATTCTAAGGAAACTACCCTAGTAAATAAATCGCAGAAAGCGGATGTGCTGGGCTACTTGTAGACGCATAACTGGCACAATGTACAATCACTTTTAGGCTCAGATCACATACAAATCACACAGGGTGGTTAACAAGGGGTCGATATAGAGCGTTTGAAGAAGTCGTTTTCATATACAGAGCACATTAGTATCAATACTTCTTCTTCAGCGATCTCTGGTCATGCGCTTAATTTACTGTGGACCACAAACTGGGCAGACAGCTCAGTCTGCAGGTTTCCCAAAGCTTAATTTTCAGGTCGACTGGGTGTGGCCACATGTTGCTTCCCAGCTCACCCAGGAGAAGACAGTCTTGCAGGATATGCTCCGGTGTCTGTTCCGCCTGCTGACACTGGCAGAGAGCTGTTTGACTTATTCCTAGTCTATATAAGTGTTTATTGAGTCTGCAGTGTCCGGTGCGTAGTCGAAATATAATGACCTGGTCTGTTCTCCTTAGGTCTTTGATGGGGTCTTTCCATAATCGTATCCAGTGTTTGTCTTCCAGTCTACTGCAGATTTTCTGTGTATGAGGGTTTTGACCTCTTGAAAAGACAAGGGTTGGTAAATTTGCTCTTTGGCACTGCCCTCCTTTGCTAAGAAATATCAATACAACAGAAGATTGCAGTTAAACTATGTAACAGTCAAAGATTGTAATTAAACTATGTAAGTCAAAGATTGTAATTAAACTATGTAACAGTCAAAGATTGTAATTAAACTATGTAACAGTCAGATGAATTAAAATTGTCAAAGATTGAATTAAACTATGTAACAGTCAAAGATTGTAATTAAACTATGTAACAGTCAAAGATTGTAATTAAACTATGTAACAGTCAAAGATTGTAATTAAACTATGTAACAGTCAAAGATTGTAATTAAACTATGTAACAGTCAAAGATTGTAATTAAACTATGTAAGTCAAAGATTGTAATTAAACTATGTAAGTCAAAGATTGTAATTAAACTATGTAAGTCAAAGATTGTAATTAAACTATGTAACAGTCAAAGATTGTAATTAAACTATGTAATAGTCAAAGATTGTAATTAAACTATGTAACAGTCAAAGATTGTAATTAAACTATGTAACAGTCAAAGATTGTAATTAAACTATGTAACAGTCAAAGATTGTAATTAAACTATGTAAGTCAAAGATTGTAATTAAACTATGTAACAGTCAAAGATTGTAATTAAACTATGTAACAGTCAAAGATTGTAATTAAACTATGTAACAGTCAAAGATTGTAATTAAACTATGTAACAGTCAAAGATTGTAATTAAACTATGTAACAGTCAAAGATTGTAATTAAACTATGTAACAGTCAAAGATTGTAATCAAACTATGTAACAGTCAAAGATTGTAGTCAAACTATGTAACAGTCAAAGATTGTAGTCAAACTATGTAACAGTCAAAGATTGTAGTCAAACTATGTAACAGTCAAAGATTGTAGTCAAACTATGTAACAGTCAAAGATTGTAGACAAACTATGTAACAGTCAAAGATTGTAGACAAACTATGTATCAAATGCGAAACACGTAAATATGACATACAAATAGTTGTACAAAGTACAAAAACAAGATACATTTGACGTTTCGAACTTAAAGCATTTATCATTCAAATATAAAAATAATAACAATAATAATAAAAATAGCTGTCCATCCTAAGCGATGATAACAACAGACTCAGACATGTGCTACTGCACCTCTCTGATGTGACCGGAAGTAACTGTAGAATAACATCTTCGAACACAATCCTCTACCACATGTGGGGCATACATAATCAAGGTTAGACATGTGGGTCTTGCGTTTTTTATGTCTTTTCTCGCGGCTCGTTTTCTCTGTGCCTCTACGGCACGACGATTCTCTGCTATGCGTGTTCTTCTTGTGCTGTTACAGCGCTACATTTGGCGATCTTGCTTCCTGAAGGGACGAACTGAGGACCTTTGGAACGAGAAGCGAACACTTAGCCTCTACGCCACAAAGACCTCTAAAGCGGAATGATATGTGTCTATGATAAAAAGACGTTGTTTACACAACATGAAACGGTTCACAAATTATAAGAAGAGCCCCATCATTGTTTTTACACAACATGAAACGGTTCACAAATTATAAGAAGAGCCCCATCATTGGTTTTTCTTTTAAAGGGAATCAATTATTAATTTTACCATAATTGCTGTAAATATTACTCAATCAGGAACAATTTGAGAATCCCTGTAACTAATCGACTGATTGCCAGAAGTGCTGTCTGACAGTAGGGTATGGTTATACTAACACTCCCATTGGTGCAGTTATCTCTCTTGTAGTGTCTCCCAAACAAGGCAGCTGATAGTAGTGGTTTCACTGGAGCACTATTTGTACGAAGTGATGCAGTTTGGAAGCTCCACGTTTCAGCATCTGTTAAGCTCAATTCTCCAGCTTCATCTGATAGAACAACCTGAGGGTATATGAAAGGTGTCGTCATTTCTGCTTCAATTACCAGATGAGTGAACTTAGTAGTAGATGTATCAGTCACGGCTCCACATGTTGATCTGTTAGTGGGATCAGCACACTTTACCAGAGTACATATTTGAAAGTAATATTGACCTTCGTATGTATGCAGTCCGTCAAACGCCCCAAATGCGAACAGTTCATCACGGAAGCTGGCATCCAATATGGTGTAGCTGAGAATACAACATACTTCTTTCTGACAAACTCGAACGCGATCGTTGGGTGCTTCCAAAATTTTAAAAGTAAACTTGTCGTGAAATAATTCAGACAAAAATTCATCTCGTTCAACGTAATCTTTACTTTTGGATATTCCATCACATGAAGAGTCATATAGATCAAAATGGGCGTCACTTGTTGTAACATCAATGGCTGGTCTTGGCTTATCCATAACGTCTAACTCTGCTACAACAAGCTTAGCAGGGATTCAGGGCGGCACCGTAGTAAAATGCTTTCATTCCATCAGGATTGTATATACCACTGCCATGCATTCGATTAGAGGGGATATGAATATCTGCAGCTAAAAAGTTGACGCCTAATGATCTTGCAAAGGAAGAATGGAACCCGATCGCTGACAGCAAAGGTAGAGCGTCCATCCATGCAGTTGGGAAGACAATATTGGCGATTTGGTTTTTGAGAATCATTGGAAGTCCCGGTTCTAAAAATAGAACATCAAAACAGACCATCATTCCGAATCTACCGAACGGAGTATCGAAGTAAACGATTTCTGCATCGGGAGTATCGAACTGCTCTTCGAAAAATAAATGATATTTGTGATATCTGGCGATTATTGTACCATTTGGATCGAAAGCGATATCAGTATTGTATTGATACCGTCCATCTGGTGGACATTTAGGGTCGATACCAGTATCACAAGGTTGCTTGTCGCCCATATTTGCTACCAAATATATGGAGTTATTTTTAGCGATACAGCTGAGTTCGTGTAGCACTTCTGTGTCGGGGTGAAGGTCGGGATGGTTACAAGGAGACCATTCAGGATCTAATGGTGTCGGGATGTTTTCCAAGAAGTTATAAACAGATTCTCGAGTGAAAGTGAAGCCATATATGCCATCCTCTGGAAACACCAGGATATCAGCCCCCTGCAATATAGTATAAAAATAATATCTTTTAAAAATAATATGAATCAGAACCTTAACTGTGTATGTACTGTAAATTACGTAGTGGTGAATTTGTGAGATCTGTAGGAGATCTCACAGTACTAGAGTCGCATACATTTATAGAATTCCACAGTACTAGTCCAAGAACTTTTATGAAATCTCACAGTACTATGTATAGTACTTGTTATAGATGTCACAGCACTAGGTTACAGAGCACATCATGAGTTATGTCCAGTACACATACACTAACGAAACGAAACATGGCCGCATGTACGAGGCTTACAGAATAAGTTATGGGGAACTCTCGAGGAACTCCAACTGACATGCAGCTTCTTAGAGGCAACCCATCTCATGGTTTAAACGAGCATACGAAACCTAACGCAAAGAAGAAGAAAAATGATTTGCTAATCTCCAACTCTTCTCTCTCCTCTCTCTCTCTCTCTCGCTCCTCTCTCTCTCTCTCTCTTTCCTTCTCCTTCTTCTTTGTGTTATTCTTTACGATCAATTTTAATCACTCTTGGTGATATGTTTGATCTTTGCCAAGAACGTGTATATCGTTGCACTTGGTTTGGTAGGCCCTAAACGCATAGACATCTTCGATTTAGGACAATGCATCCGATTTCAGCCAAACCTCCTTAGTCGCCTCTTACGGCTGGAGGTAACAGTGGTTCTATTCTTTACACCCAAATGTGGGCCCCGGTAACCACTCGGGCGTCTCGCTCTCTTAATCTCTACCTTCTTCCATGGCTCCATTGATTCAGTCTTTCATTATTTCTCCTCATTTATATTTCATACTCTCCTGAACTCCAGATGTAATCAGTTTTATCTCTCGTTCCCCCAAGACCAAGAGATTTGACTTCGATACCAGCAAAGTGTACCAACAAACTAAATCTCTCACCTGTTTCTTGGCTTCTGCTGCCTGTACTCTGTACACTTCCAGATTTACCATCATGTATCTCAAAGCATCATCACGTGACACTATCCCTAATGGCGGTGGAATCACGGCATGTCCATAAACAGCGGCCTTGAACTTGGTACGTGTTAGTGGAACGTCAGCAACCATCTCATTCAACATGGCAAATAGGATCAGAACTACCAAGCTTGTGCTGGACATTGTGGATATTGTGGATAATGTGGATACTGTAGATATTGGAAAAAGTGAACAGAATACAACTTTATTGAACACTTGTTTAGATATTCAATCGTTAAATAACGGCATATTGTTAAACACATTTATGGTTAAATAACCATCAATAATAATAATTCCTCTCGTACGTTATACATTACATAGGGCCTGCAAGTATTTTCTCCATTCCGCTCTATCCTGGGCAACTCGTTCAATCTCCTCCATGGAACTGAGACCGATATTTCTTGCCTCTCTCAGGAAAGTTCGTTTCAGGGTTTTCCTAGGACGTCCTCTCTTTCTTGAACCCTTTGCATCCCACTTCAATTCCTGCTTTGATATTTTTTTATTCAATTCTTCTCAAGGTATGTCCATCTTTTCCTTCTTATAACAATTGTTACTAGTAGTTGACCAGACATTTCTTCTCAAGGTGTACCCAACATATCTCCATCTTCTCTTTCTTATAACAGTTGTTGCTAGTGATTGACCAGACATTTCTTCTCAAGGTGTGCTCAACATATCTCCATCTTCTCTTTCTTATAACAGTTGTCACTAGTGGTTGGCCAGACATATCTCTGATTTCATCACTTCTCGTGAATTCATTCCATTTTATATTCATTATTTTTCGCAGACATCTATTTTCAAATGCATTCAACTTGCTTTCTATACCTTTAGTCATTTTCCAACACTCGCTGGCATATGTTAGGATTGATACAACATTTGAATTGGAAATTCGTAATTTAGTTTTAATAACAGTATAAATAAAAGGAGATCAGTTTATAGAGCCAAGGGAAGACCGAGAAAAAGATGGATAGACAATATCAAGTCCACACTAAATAAACACGGATATAACACAACATGGTGACTCTTCTGGCCCTGAAACAAAATCCCCCTCCCTCCTTATGCTTCGGAAAGAGTGGACAACCAACTTCATCATCCACCTGGGTAAAGACAATAGACAATAGTTGGTTGAAACTTATTGTGTGCACATCCCCCGCCGCGTGCCGTCGGTCAAAGATAACTATGGAATTAACACGGTATTCGTCTTGCTGTAATGACTCAGAAACCTGACAAGTCCCCAAGTCAGTGGCGGCTCGTAATTAGAGGCCAGTGGGGCCAGGCCCCACCAAAAATAAAGTGTAACGTGTATTCATTATTTTATACATTAAAATATATCCTAACCGAAACCATGATTTTTCCGAAAAATATCTGTCTGGCCCCACCAACAAAAATGATCACGAGCCGCCACTGCCCCAAGTTAAAGTATAATTAAGACCTCTATCAGCAGTTGTCTTCAGCAAATTCTCAGACTGAGATGGTATGACAGAGCTACAAACACAGATCTGTGGATAAGAACAGGGCAGCTACACATTATTACACAGGTCAGGAGAGGAAAATGAAGGTGGGGCAAGCATACCATGTGAACGACCCGGTCGAATGTCCCTAGACAAGCACTTGAGTGGAACCCGCAAAGGAAACGGAAAAGGGGATGCCCCAAACAGCTCTGAAGAGGTTTGGATGAAATCGGATACACATGTCCTAAACATGTAGAAGTCTACGCGTTTAGGGCCTACAAACCAATGTCAACGTATACACGTTCTTGGCAAGATCAAACATATCACAAAGAGTGATTAAATTGGTCGTAAAGAACAAACGCAAAGAAGAAGAAGAAGAAGAACCTTCTCTAAGACTTCTGAAAGATGATGGGTTTTCGTTGGAAGCTATAAATAGACCAGCCAGAAACCGAGAAAAGGGGAGAACAACTCTTGAAGCCTTATGCTTGACGATGAGGGGAGATAAATAAGCAAGTAAGCAACACAGTTTCCACTTAATAAACCAGATGACATAAAACGTGACCTCCGATAACATACGGGCTGCGAGCTCAGTTAAAAATTCTAGGAAATAAGACCACAACCGTCACGTGACCTCGCATTCCAGTGTTGTTGTATATAAACTAATTCATTTTTAAAAGAACACAACATACTAAATCAATGTTATATTATGTTAAAAGTTAAGTTTAAAGTTAAGGAATATCAATATTATTAACATTTTTCATCAATAAATAACTATGAACGCATAGAATTGAGTAAAATTGCAAAAAAAGTGTACAGTGTTCTATCAAACATATACAAAACCAACCCCATTACACAGAATTTCGATTTCCCGTTTGAGCTAGTCGGCCTAATATTGTCGGTGGCCACGAACGCGTGTTTTGTACTTGTTTACTTGTGTTACACTTTGATACCATGATCAGGTCGCTAACAGTACTGAGGTACAGCTAAGATACCGTAATGAGTTATTCAACAGCTATCTCGGAGTGGGTACTTGAGAGTTGCTGAGTCCCCTCCACCAACAAGAGAGAGACATTTCTAGTAGAATTAGTCAGTTTACCTGCTTATCTTGCTCTAACATTCGTAAACAATGTCAGACGTTACAAACTGCGGAATATCACAGACAATATTTGCTACGGGTTATATTAGAAATACTTATAGAGATTACAGTTGGTATATAATAACCCGCAGCAAATATGTCTGTAATACTCCGCAGTTTGTAACGATTGACATTGTTTACGAGATGAAGCAAGATAAAGCAGGTAACTAACTAATTCTACTTGACATCTATTGTTACTGAGGGTTAAGCTGTCAGTGCCAAAGTGCAAATTTACCAACCATTGTCTTTTCAAGAGGTCAAAACCCTCATGTAGAGAAAGTGTGCGGTAGAGTGGCAGACACACATGGAGACGAGATTTGGAAGCAGAGATCAACAATATTTTTTTTTAAACTCCGATCCAGAAGCACTTGAGCTGAAAGCTCTTCGGCTCGGTGTCATGGACATCGTAACCCTTCGGCTTGGTGCCAGAAACACCGTAAATCTGGGGAACCTGTAGCTTTTCTGCCAGTCCACGGAGTTGAACCCGCACTTACAGAGGACTAGTCACCCGTAGTCAACGCGCTACGAACACGCTGGGCACGCGGGCAGATCAACAATTTAAAGAAGAGCTGGAGGGAACTGCAGGAGATAGTTAGAGATAGAAAGACTTGGCATGAGTTGGTTGAGGGACTATGCCCCATTCCGAGTTTTAAATGCAGAGAGAGAGAGAGAAAGAGAGAGAGAGAGAGAGAGACTAGAAGACAAACATTGAATATGATTATGGAAAAGACTTCCTCAAAGAATTAAACAGAACAGACTATGCTATTATGTTTCGCATACGTACCGGACACTGCAGACCCAACAAACACTTATATAGACTAGGAATAAGTCAAACAGCTCTCTGTCAGTGTCAGCAGGCGGAGCAGACACCGGAGCATATCCTGCAAGACTGTCTTCTATTAGGTAAGCTGAGAAGCAACATGTGGCTACACCCAGTCGACCTAAAAACTTAGCTGTGGGGAAGCCTGCATGATAGACCTGAAGATGACTGCTCAGTTTGTTGTCCACATGGAATTAAACGTATGAACAGAGATCAGAAACCTGACAGACCTGAAGATAACTGCTCAGTTTGTTGTCCACATGGAGTTAAACGTATGAACAGAGATCAGAAACCTGACAGACCTGTAGCTAACTGCCAAGTTTGTTGTCCACATGGAGTTAAACGTATGAACAGAGATCAGAAACCTGACAGACCCTCGCCAATTGGTTCACGTGGTTCTATACAGATCAGCCACAGACCTAGTAACTGCAGTTTGTTGTCCACGTGGAGTTAAGACGTATGAACAGAGATCAGAAACCTGACAGACCTGCAGCTAACTGCTCAGTTTGTTGTCCACATGGAATTAAGCGTATGAACAGAGATCAGAAACCTGATAGGCCTGTAGCTAACTGCCAAGTTTGTGATCCACATTGGAATAAGCGATGAACAGAGATCGCTCAAGACTGTAGAGGATTATAGGGGAAAATTATGCACAGATCATATTATTCACATCGTGGTAATTATGGGAAAGATTTTGATATACTGTTATATATGTGTGCTTTGCATGTGCTACATAGTTTGACTGCAGTCTTCTCTTGCGTGTTGTATAAATGTATATAAACCCAAGTATAAGATGAGAATATGATCATTAAAGAGTGTTGAGTCACAGTCAACTCTAGATAACTAGGCCAGACAACTGACAAGGGTTTCCCTGACCTAGATCAGATAAGGGGTCGGAAAATATAGATGTTTGATAGAACACTCAAGCTTTTTGCAATTTTACTCAATTCTAGAGTCTATGGTTATTTATTGGTGAAAAATGTTCATTATATTGATATTCCTTATTGTTAAACTTAATTTGTTGCATAATATAACTTCGATTTAGCATTTTGTCTTGATTTTAAAATAAATTCGTCTATATACACCAATACTGGAATGTGAGGTCACGTGGTGTAGTTGGGGTCTGATTTCCATAATTCTTACCTGAGTCCGAAGGCCCATACGTTTATAGTTGGCTCTGGTTGAGCACACAATGCAAGAGAAAGTGTAAGGGACTATCAGCAAGACATACTCAAACATTTCCCGTAGGCCGAAAATTTTGTATTCGCCTGCCCTAGACGTGTAGGGGCCTAGGAACAGAGCTGCAACGTATAGTCGTTCTTGGCAAAGACAAAATACAGGGTGGACCAAAATAAATGAGAACATCGTGTAAAATGTAATATAATTACATCCAAATTGTTTTAACTATATCCATAATAGCTTCAATTGTTTACTCATTTACTTACTGATCTATTTAGCTATATGATGTTTTTATTTCGACAATTTCCGGACAAAATCTTTGATTTTTAATATGTCAATTGTTTACATCTGCAGGTTTAAATTTGTTACCAAGAATGACAAAACTTACTGCAGAAGACCGTATTCTGATTAAACGAGTGGCGTTGATGCTTAGAAAAATGAACATGATTTCTTGATTAGCTAAATACTTGGCAAACAAAATTACATGAAACAATATAATTAAATTAAATAACATTTCTAAATAACGCGTATGTTACGCGATGTTCTCATTTTTGGCCCACCCTGTATATCACAACGAGTGATCAAACTGATCGTATAGAACAAACAAAAACACAAAAACAACATATGTATATTTTCTTTTTCTAACATTACATATCGACCACTTGTTAACTATGTTAAAATGTCGGTCTATTTGGTTGAGTGGTTAAGCTGTTGCGTTGTATTTGGTTGAGTGGTTAAGCTGTTGCGTTGTATTTGGTTGAGTGGTTAAGCTGTTGCGTTGTATTTGGTTGAGTGGTTAAGCTGTTGCGTTGTATTTGGTTGAGTGGTTAAGCTGTTGCGTTGTATTTGGTTGAGTGGTTAAGCTGTTGCGTTGTATTTGGTTGAGTGGTTAAGCTGTTGCGTTGGGTTGCGAAGGTCGTGGGTTCAAATCTAGACCGTGCCGTTCTGTTCAGGAGTGCATTTGTCTTTATGATCCCTGAAACTGTTGAAAGAGCTATGGAGTTTATGTAATACTCTCGGCAGGTGGTGTGCAAGTTCTGCGGAGAGGGACCGAGCCATATGGGTAAAACCCGGTGCAATGAAGTCAATTTCGTCTTTCGAACGTTTAGTATTTAGTGTGTGTGGAGCATCTGCCTGAATATATTAGAGCGTGGCTCCCATGCGGGTAAACCAGGTTCAATCCAAGTTAAGGCTAATATGTTTTTTCTGTCGGGGCATAACGAAAAATCTTAACCTGAACAGCTTCGCGGTGTAAAAAACGGTATTACAAACTGTAACGACTTTTGTAGCTTCTAGTGTAATGTCATTTATTTCAACGTCATTCTGGCAGTATCTCTCAGTGCGTAAAACTTAAGTGCCCTCAATCAGGTGTTTGCTATAAGATAAAAGACTATTAAGCATGAACTACACATTAGTGAACCAACTCAAAGAATGACTTAATGAGCTACTTAATCATTTTTAAATCTCTTATCGCTTTACGTATTATGACGCATCTTGTTTTACAATATGTGTATAATAATGTCGAAGACCTCTCTGTTCTATAGTCTACTAATTGTTATAGTCTACTAATGGTTATAGTCGACTAACTGTTATAGTCTACTAATGGTTATAGTCGACTAACTGTTATAGTCTACTAATGGTTATAGTCTACTAACTGTTATAGTCGACTAATGGTTATAGTCTACTAATGGTTATAGTCTACTAATGGTTATAGTCTACTAACTGTTATAGTCTACTAATGGTTATAGTCTACTAACTGTTATAGTCGACTAACTGTTATAGTCTACTAATGGTTATAGTCTACTAATGGTTATAGTCGACCTACTGTTATAGTCTACTAATGGTTATAGTCTACTAATGGTTATAGTCGACTAACTGTTATAGTCTACTAATGGTTATAGTCGACTAACTGTTATAGTCTACTAATGGTTATAGTCGACTAACTGTTATAGTCTACTAATGGTTATAGTCGACTAACTGTTATAGTCTACTAATGGTTATAGTCTACTAACTGTTATAGTCTACTAATGGTTATAGTCTACTAACTGTTATAGTCTACTAATGGTTATAGTCTACTAACTGTTATAGTCTACTATGGTTATAGTCTACTAACTGTTATAGTCTACTAATGGTTATAGTCGACTAACTGTTATAGTCTACTAATGGTTATAGTCTACTAACTGTTATAGTCTACTAATGGTTATAGTCTACTAACTGTTATAGTCTACTAATTGTTATAGTCTACTAACTGTTATAGTCTACTAATGGTTATAGTCGACTAACTGTTATAGTCTACTAATGGTTATAGTCGACTAACTGTTATAGTCTACTAATGGTTATAGTCGACTAACTGTTATAGTCTACTAATGGTTATAGTCGACTAACTGTTATAGTCTACTAATGGTTATAGTCTACTAACTGTTATAGT